>JAODPA010116364.1:0-47424 GCA_025585075.1 Nepenthes mirabilis
TTACCAAATAGACTGTGAAAAAATGATTAAAGACATTTTTTTTTCAAAATGCAATATTTGTAAGCTACTAATAGATATTCAATAATTCATTTGGCTAAGTCAAAGGATAAGTGTTAACCGTTCAGTTTCTAAACTGAACTATTATGGTCCATATTAATGGATGTAACCGGTTGATAACTCCACAATTAACTTTCCATCAATTTTCATTGGTAATGCTTCAACAACGTAATTGATGAAATTATCTTTAAATAAGTGGGTTATTAGTTTTGTCCCTTGAGCCTTCTCTCTAAAAATACACTATCAACGAAGAGATTGAGTGCTTGGAAGTTCAAAACCGGGTGAAGCAGAGAAGAAGAAAACAGAGTAAAAAATCAATGTTTGGAGATTAGTAATCCTTTCGCATTTTGATCTTTAAATGGCATGATTAAACTGATTAAATATCTTACAATATGTCCATATCCAAATTAAGCACTAAGATAGGCCGACTAAGTTAGAGTATTAGGCCTTTTTGGGCCTAGATGAATTTGTTAATATTGTTGTTGAGCATTTGATTTATTGGATAAGCCAATATTTTGACTTAATGTGTCAACTCATTGTGAAAAAATTTTAAAAGACCCAATTATTATTTTTGTTTCTCTACGAGAATTATCAACTCAATATCACTTAGTATTATGAATGTCATTAATAACTTTGCCCATCGTGTATCAAAATCGGTAATAATTTAATTTACAGCATTTAAGAATTAATTTTATACGTCGAACTATTAGCTATTTAGTATATTCAGATTGCTTAATGTTGATTTATATAAATTTTATGAAGTAAAATATGTTAAAAGATAATGATGATTAGTCATCTAACACGGCCACATATTAGGACCTGGTCAAGGTAATCAACAAGTGAAATGAGCCACCAACCTACTGTCTTCTTTAGAAAAAAGATTGAACAGATGAATGGAGCTAATACTTTTTTCCTTTTTCCCTCAAAAGCGTGTTGGTATAAGATAGAGCGTTATTACTTTTGAGGCCAGGTTACTCCATTGCAATTCCGTCTTCAATCAAATTACAAAACAAACAACAAACATGAGCTATCCGTTAAGGCAGGCGATCCAGTTCACCTGGCTATCATTTTTGTCCTTATTTTCTCTTCCTCCCTCAACTCCGGTGGTCTGGTCCTCATGTCATGTCTGCTGATATCGGGAAAACCACATCACAAATCAGCAACTTGGTATCAGCTGTTCGGACACGAGAGCGATAGGGATGAAGACAACCTGCTTTATACGAGTACCTTCATTTTGTACTCCTATTTCGCCAATCATCAGAAAACACCTTCAAAAACCCTTCAATAAAACTGGTCATTACAATCAAAATCTCATCTCGACTCTCAATAGTGCGCAGACTTCGATTTCAACCTCCCCATCATCTCCAGCTCCATCCACATCACACAAACCGCAAACACCAGTCTTCCTAAGGCCACTCATCTACTCTTCAACCCTCCCAGATCTCCAATCCTTCACCAGCTGGGCCAAAACCCTTGTTTCCTCAGTGGGCTCCACTTTTGTCCAATTGGACAATGGATCAGACTCTACCCTCTTACTTAGAGAGCTCAGATGGCTCCTTGAAGACTCCATTGATGACCCTTCTCTAATTCCCCATCTGGGTATCTCTCAAAATGGTGGCATAACAAGTAGTACTGGTAGCAGTTCAACGGAGGTGGTTAGGTTGAGGGTGAGTTTGGGGCAAATGTATCAGCTATGGAAGCAGAGGATTCAAGAGAGGAGGCCATTTCAGTATATTGTGGGGTGTGAACATTGGAGGGATTTGGTGCTGAGTGTTGAAGAAGGGGTTTTGATTCCAAGGCCAGAGACTGAAAAGATTGTGGACTTGGTTGGTAATGTGGTTGGTGGAAATGAAATGTTGAGGGAAGGGTTGTGGGCTGATTTGGGGACTGGTAGTGGCGCTCTTGCTATTGGGATTGCAAGGATTTTGGGAAAAAATGGGAGAGTGATTGCCACTGACTCGAGCCCAACTGCAATATCCGTCGCTAAGTTTAATGTGGAAAGGTATGGTTTACAGGTTAGTGATTTATTATATCTCTGTTCCAACATACCTTTCAGTTTGGATTCTTATTGATTGGAACTTCCAGCTATGTTGGTAGGAATTTGATATTTTTATTTTCCTCTTAGCAAATATCCTTTTCCACAAGGGATCACAATGTCTTTTTATGTGGTTGCCGGCCTCTTTGTTAGCTCTTACATCTATATATATGCGGTGCTTGAAATATTTAGCAAGAGAGAACACTTTCTGTAATCAAATTAAATGAATTTGATTAAGTTTTCAAAAAAAAAAAAACCTAGAATATTCCACGTCTGCATTGGCTTGTTGGGATGGGATGAAGGTATGGAAAACAAAGGCACCCTGAATATTTGTTTACTCGTTCCCATCTCATCATCACCAATCCCTTTCCCCTAGCGACAAAGGAGGTGCAGAGTGTAAAAAGGAGAACATGTTGAATCTCATAGGCTATCGAAATTGAATACTTTGATAGGAACACAAAACAATTGTAGGTTGCTTTACATGGATTCCGGTACACATTGTGGTGACTCGTATGAGTCTAAAGGGCACTTGTATTTCATACATTATAAAGGGCACAGGAACACATCTGTGGATGTGTTGTGCAGCCAGGAGAAATTAATTAATTGCTAGACAATCTTTTCTCGTTGCTGCCCAATAAGATATTGGGTGCATATCCATGTTTTTTTACCAAATAATGATATTAATTTCTTGTTTATCTTTTTTGTTTTAACTGTTGAATGTCCAAATGGGTACATCACATGTAATGATCCGAGACATGGGGTCATGCTGTTTCTTTTTTTCCAACAATGACCTGCAGTATGAACCTGACTTTGTTGCTGTAAGCAAATCTAGCTTCTTGCCATCTCTTGGAATCCAGCTTAGCAATTAAATGTGTGCAAATTCACTCATTTCATTGGCTACAGGCAGTCATATGCTTGGTGACTATAAAACAACACCTTTTTTTACTTCCCCAAGCCAATGACTTGGTTTTAATCCCTACCAACTTCTCCCTTCCCATCTTACCTATCACAAAATATGGGGGAAATAAGCATCAACCATACATGTTTTGCCACACCATGATTTTGTGGCTCGGGTTTCCATGCATTCGTAAGATTCATTCCCCCCCCCCCCCACATTGTGTTTTCTACGCAACTGAGGTGGGTAATGGGCTTAGCATGTTTTCTCAGATGTAAAAGACTGAGATACAAGTTATAGGCGAAAAGTCTCGTCAGCCCAATTGTAGTGATATTCACTTGACACATACGACAATCGAACACTCTTTAACCTCTTGATCAGTGTTAAAATCGGTTGGCAAGGAGGTTAGAGTTGATACAACATTTTGATTTGAATCCTGTTATAGTAGTCTTCAAAGCTTTTATGATATTGGCAGCAGACAGCATCACCCGCAGTGCATGGAGTTTATTGGCTTATTACAAAATTTCCAAGTTGTTTCTTTGAACATATCAAGTAAGCATATCTATGCCACCTAAGCTAGCATTGTTGGAGTGTGAGCAAAGCCCACATTGGCATGTGAACAAGTTGGCTTAGATGCAGTTATACAACTTTATAAGCTACTGTGGAAAGGATAGACAATGTCTATGACTATTTCAATTAGACAACTGCAAGTTTGAATTTGAACAATTGGGATTTGCAACCAAGATTGTCTGATCATAGTGTTAGAAATCCCATTACAAAGAATGTGGCCCTTCATGTGTTTCAATAATTAGGGATTTAGATTCTATTAGGTGGGTTGTTAATGTAATGTTTATTTCAATTAATGGTGGATATCATATTCCTTGATGGGAGGATAATGAAAGGTTTGCAAGATGAAATACGAAGGATCCCTAGCCTAGCATATACATATGAGATGTGTATCTATCCATTGACATTGTCAAAAAAAGTGAGATTAGGAATAGGCAAGAAGATTCTTGTCAATTCACTAATCTATTTTTAGTTTCAATGACAAACAGTGTTTGAACGAATATGGCTGGATGTATATTTGATTTATTTTTCTAATGCGTATAACATGTATGTAGTTGTTGATTATTTGTGTAATGTATTCTGACATGTGGTATTAGAGCCTCCTTCATGCCTTGTTAGTTCGGTTTTCAAATCTGCCATAGAGAAATTTGTTTTAACATTTAGCATGAAAAATAACATATATTATGGAATAGATGTTGTATGATATTCATTTGATAGTTAGAGTTCATGATATTTAATGATTTTTTGTTGCCTATGATTTATGAGAAAATCAGAACATAAGTATGGCTAATTGGGTTTTAAATTTCCAATCCCATGCATATTTGGACATAAATATGTTGTTGTGTTATGAAATAATTCACATTTTGGCGCTCAATTTTATCAGATTTAAGCCAATTTAATTTAATTCATTTTTGTTCTTAATTTATGCATATAAGATTTACTAATCCATGTTTATGGGAATTAATTGCATCTAATATGTTATAGATCTCGAATTTAAGGTTTTCGAGTCTCGGGAGATTTGTGTTGATATCCGCATGAAATTCAATATACACTGTACAGTTTGATAGATCATTTAGTTATGAACAAAACAGCTCAAGAGTCATTAGATTTGGAACTCTATAGCTCATGTTATGGCGAAAAACCCATTTCTATACTTGACCATTGTAAAGTTTCAGAGAAAATGGGGCGGAGGAGAAGAATCATGGGTGTGTCCTCATAGGCCTATGTGGAAGGCCGTGCACCTGTTTATCATGTGCTTTGAGGAGGTTCAACATGTGAATCCACGTGATTGGGCCATTTTTCAAAAAACTGGGTCAATGAGGCATTGTTGAATTGAACCCACAACCTCTTGCATGTGGTATGTTCCTCTCAGGAAATGAACTCTGGGCCGATATCTAATATATATCGTTATTGGGTCTCTTGATCATGATATTTATAGATACCATTAAACATTTACAATATGTCACTTTCTCGGTAATAAATTGCGATATATCAATTGATATTTAAATATATTCAATATTTTTTTGGTATCCTCAAAATTGGGTCAATATATCGGCTTATAGTTGTCCATCAACCTATGATTCTCAAAATTTTCTTTGCTTCCAGTATATTTGATACTGATATGATATATTTAATATTGATATGACCGAAATTGATACCAATTCCACTCTTGTGTTGCATCTCCGAAGACTTGGTTTGAGATAAGCAACAAGAGATAGAGATAAATGTTGCGTTGTTAAATGAGGTTAAAATGGAGATGGCAATAGAAACAATAGATAGCAGATATGAGGATAATATAGAAGTGATAAGATCTGTTCAAGTTACTAACCTATGAACAACTTTTAGCGGGTTTTAGCAAATAGAATGTTGAATGATTTCTGAGTGGCTTTATGATTTCTGATCAACAAGTTAGTATGTCAATGTGTGGGAGCTACTAACCGTTTTTTGTTTGAAGATTTTTGTCATATTCTTAGTGGCTCAGTGACACTGACATTCCTATGTATGAGTGTCTTTTTTATTCCGCTTCTTGTGTAGTTTCATACGGTTAGCAATCATAGGCTTTTATATAAAATGTTTTTGGTATATGAAGATGTGTATTCCACTTAATATATCAAATGCATCTAGTTTTATTCCTTCACAAATAAAGTGGTCTTTTCTTTTTCTTTTTTTTTTTTTGGTTTTTGTAGCTAGTTGTTCCCAATGTAGCTTGTAACTAGGAGAAAGTTTATACATTGAAGAATAAGGAGAAAATATTGCCCTATGTGGAATGAACTGCATCTATGGATCAACTCGAGAAACCACCCCCCAAATGGTTTGAAACCAACTGCATATACTGTTGCTATAGGTGCATTAGAAGAGCAATGAAATGCTACTATGGGCTATCAATGCTCATCCAATATATGGGATAAACAATATTCGATTGTCAGTGCAATGCTTGACCCTAGAGGTTCGGGATGGGATCAGGAGCATAATATAGTGAAAGTTGATAGTGAAGATGTTTGGCAAATTATGTGAAGATAAGACAAAGTTAAGCTTTAATTTTAATATACTTTTGAATATTTATTTTGTGAATCCAAAGTATATCACATTGTATAATGTCTTAAATGCCCATCCCAGTGGCGGTCATTATCAGATCAGGATAATAGAGGATTGAGAAGATTTAGCAACCATATGTGGATAAGACTGCTATAAGGAAAGGTGTTGAATTTGGGGTTGAAGTTGCAAATTGGGTTGCGTCATGTGAGTAATTCCATGAGCATCACCATGCACACCCAATCAAAACATGCCAAACCCAAATCAGCACTGTCCACAATACAGAGGTAGGTCATGCCATTGACGTACTTGCAACAGCTGTGTTTATCAAATGACAAAGGCCATTAGCAAAACTTATGCACAATAGTCCCTAAAAAAGTCAAACTAGAAAGGGTATTTGCTGAACTTTTTGAGATTTCATACCAACAGGTTTCCCAAGTACTTCAAGCTTATAATGTTCTCTCTAGAGATGGGAGTAAGTTTGAAAGATTGATGGCACTTCCAGTTCATCTTAGAAAGCCTTGCATAATCATGCAAATTGGGAAATGAAGAAATTGTAGACCTCATTTCTGTTTGGAAGTTTTTGAATTTGTAAACTGTAGTTATTGTCTTATGTTGGAGGTACTGTTATTGCTCTGAATAGGCATATCACTAAATTGTATTGATGACCATCTGATATTGTTGTAACCCAGTGCCTGCTATCCTTGAGTAGATCATCATATGTTGTTGGTGTTTATTGGTTCGTTGATAATATGAATATGTGATTTTAAGTTGTTACTCTGAATATGGTCATTGGCAATTGGATTTATAAAAAGATATGTCGCTCTAAATAGGTTTAGTGGCAATTTAGAATGGCGATCATATGTTATTGCTGTGAACAGGGCTGTTAGCAATAAGAATTTGGAATAATTAGAATGGTGATCATGTGTTGCTCTGAAAGGATTTATTGGAAATTTGAACATGTTTTTGAATAATTTGAATGAGTTTATTTTCAATTTATATGAAAATTCAACCCAAGAAGCAACATCTTCTCAGTATGATCACAAACCTCTAAATTTAATGTGTATTTCACAATTTACATCTCACACTAGAATTGAAATTACAGTTTCAATGTACCTTTTGCAATCCAAATGCCAGAATTATGATTTCAATTTGATAGGGTCTAAATGAAAATGTCCATCACAAACTTGACCCAGGCCTAGTAGGGTGGGGACATTGATCACTGGTAGAGACAAGTAGGTCAGTTCTTGAGATAAACAGAATCTTGACAGAGCTATTTGAGTTCTTGCCCAGATAGGCCGAGTTCCAAACATCATTAGCCGATCTCCACATCATGTCATCAGACAAGTCAGCCGAGCCCAAGCCATACCATTCGATTCCAGATGTCCAGATTGAGCTTATGATAGAAACAGTTGAGCTCCTAGATCACGCCACACGCCCAATGGATAGAGATGGACAAGTCGTGGTCACAGAATGACTGAGAGGGAAAAATTAGAATATCTTGTAAAAGATGACATGATTCCCCAAAAAAGTGATCAACAGTTCTGTAACTAGAATTGTCACTATTACTCCAACTATAAGTGCTTTTTTTTTTTTTTTTTAATTTAGACTCGTATCTTTACTTCTACTGGTATTTTCACTAGGATCAAGACTGCCTATGGAATGTCAGACCTTATCTTGAAATGGAAAGACTACAACAATAGCCAAAAAAGTGAAAAGGAAGATTATGAAAGATTATGAAAAGGAGAAAAACACATGATCTACTAGTAAGGATGGTCAGCTTTCTCACAGCCAACACGCCACAATTAACTCTCTAAAAGATGATTGTTGGCTATGGCGTCCCATCTCCTTCCCACATTATAAGATGCACTTGGCCATTAGAAGAATGATCTTTTTTTGTCAATCTTCTTGACAACTTCTAACTTTGATTTTTAGAACTTCACAGGTCATCCTTGGAAATACTTCTTTGAGACTTTTGGCACAAGCTAGACTCCCTCTGCAATACTAACACGTTATCTCTCTCTCAGCTCTAAGCTCTTTACTTAGCATTCTCTATACTTTTTATTTGCTAAGTTTGCTTGCTAAGGTGTCCTTTTACACCTTTTGCTCGTAAGACACATTTTGTTTTGGAGGGGCATTACGCCAATAACCGACATTGTGCACCCACCCTATCAGGTGTGTCGCCCTCATTGTCATCAGAAACTAGGGCCAGGAAATGATCTTTGAGCATGCATTTAATGTCTCATTGTGGAATGACTTCCAACCTCCCTGCTAAATCCCTGCGAGGAACATTGTTCTGTGCCCTGAGTCTGCAACAGTCATTCCTCCCATGGATTGCATAGGTTTTAATGCCCTAATTTCCCCTATCGATTATCCTATCTGGCAAACCATAGACTCAGTGATTCTCCTCTCTATATTTTCCATAACAGTTTTATTCTATTTGGATGGTCAACATTGTTGAGTGTTGGGGGGGGGGGGGGGGCTTCCAAGGGAAATCCTTGGGCCCCTTATTACCTCATGAGTTTCTTGTGGCGTGCAGGTTTCAAATTCTAGGTCGTGGTGCTTGTTGAGATGTGTCAATGGTCATAGGAGTCATAACTAGAAGTCAAAGGCTGCAGTACAATTAAATTTCAATTCCATCAGAATTAGTAGTTCACTTGAATTCCAATTCTACAATTTAAACGGATCCTTAGATCCATGCACTCATATTTGGTCTGAGCTAAATTTCTGTTCCCCAAAGCACCAAAAAATTAGTCATAGCCAAATATCAAAGGCTGCATCACAATTGAATTCCAGTTTTTTTAGAATTAGTTCCACAATCCAAACGAACCTTAGATCCATGCACTCAAGTTTGGCCCAAGCTAAATCACTGTTCCCCAAAGCACCAAAAGATTAATTCCAGGCAGTGGGTAAACATTAAATAATAATTGCTATTTAGGTATCACACAAGTCACATATGGAGAGAATTCCTGACCAAGTCTTCCAGCTGGTTGCTATTGTTGGCATTAATATTAATTAGAACATGGATCTAGTACAAGCCTGTACTTTGAATTAGACCTTGTGATGTAGGTTGAGAAGATGTTTGAGGAGAAAAAAAAGGAGTATGAGAAGAGACAAAGGGTAGGGAAAGAGAATTTAGACAAGAAGGAAGGATTTCAAAGGAAATCACGTGATCTTCTCAGCGATCTGCATTTCAACATAACTGATAGACTACTGTGAACGAAATATATGGACTGTTCATATAGACCTAACAAACCAACGTAAAGTAGAAAAGTAATTAATCTAAAAAATAATAATCAAGATATTCATAGAGACTCCTAAAACAATAAAGTCCCTAAAAAAGGGACAGCCCAACACATGAGGTTTTCATATTGTGGGATTTGAGAAGGATATTTTGTACGCAGTTTTATCTGTATAATACAGAGATTTGTTTTCATGGTCTGATCTTGTGATCTTGCTGCCACAATGAAGCAACTTTATTATTGTGCCAAAGTTTATCCTATTAAATAATAAACCGATGATAATCTAATTTGAGGTAATTAGTATGTCTAAGTAATTAGAACTGTATCACCTTGGCTTTCCAATAAGTTTTTCGGATCACGATATTGTAATACTTGCTGAGGTAGATGTACTGGAAGAGAGGAATTAGAGAACACACTTGAAGAGCCAAATTTTTTATATTGTGTTTCTGCAGTTTTTAGGAAGTTGAAATCCTTTACTCTTCATTTTAGAGTAACTGGATTAGTTGTAGTTTTCTCCTGTTGAACTTTATGATATAGACTGCATTTGATTAATAGAATTACATTATTTCTCATTTCCATTTTTGGAACATCTACATATACATATACCTTTTGCATCCTCATCAATTTTTGTGGTAGCAGCTAAGTCTGCTGCTTAATGTTTAGTTAATGTATCTTTACGTGTGCATGTCACTGTCCCCTCCATGAGTGATATATGTGCACGTCCACGCATCAAGGCTTTTTACTTAACCTATGTAAATATGGATGAAAATATTGGTATCAGTATTGATCACAGATATATCGGTATTTGACATATTATATCGATCAAATTATATTAGACGAAAAAAGCTTCTAAAAATTATAAGCTGATAAGACCATACCGATCGATATAAAATTATTGGAAAATATCGGTGTCGGGAGAGCGGGGAGGACGATGCCGATACATATCAGTTGATATGTGTTATATTGGCCAATATTTGTATCAATGCATGTGAATTTGAATATTTAACTTTTCAACCCGAGAGCATATGTGCTACTGTTAGTGTGCTCTTATCTATTCAGTCTGTTCTTTTCTTTTTGATTATCGCACCAGGATATAATTGAGATAAAGCAAGGATCTTGGTTTAGCCCTTTGGTGCATGTTCAGGGAGAGCTTGATGGTCTCGTGTGTAACCCACCATACATACCAAGTGAAGATATTGGTAGCCTACAAGCTGAAGTTGCTAAACATGAACCTAGGCTTGCACTGGATGGTGGTGTAGAGGGGATGGATAATCTTCTCCATCTTTGTGAAAGAGCTGCTGCAATGCTGAAGCCTGGTGGTTTTTTTGCATTTGAGGTACTCATCTTTTTATTACTGAAGTCCAATTATGATGTTCTTTTCTTCCAATGCATATTTATTTAGTTCCAGTACTTCGTGTTCACAACTTAAGCCTTTAATAGCCTATATATTTAATGCCAAAAACCATCTTGAGAAACGAAATTCATGGCTTTTAGTACGTCTCATATGGCCCATCTGATACATGGAACTAATTACGGTTGCAGTTGTGGTTGCATGGTCACAGTATCACAGAGGAGGTTTGTCGTGGATGGTACTATAACGGTTGAGGAGGTGCTGACATTATTAAATTGCCTTTAATGCATAGATCTAGAAGAGTTTAACTCAAAAGTTTGAATACTGGATACTTTCTATGAACGGTGATTATATATTATTATAACTTGTTTTCTTGCATCTTTGAGATTAGACTTACACCTTTGAGATTTGGTTTTGTTAGCCTTTCATCTTTGAGATTTTGCCAATCTCATGAGTAATAAATGCCATACACTTCCAATGAAATGTTCAAATCCAAGTCTTTAATTGAATTTAGGAAAATATATTTACAATAAAAGCACCAATAATAATTAATAATCATTCTAGGAATTTGTTTTGTAAACATTAGTGTGCTCTTTGAATTTATATATCTGAAGTAATTGCAATATGAACTTAGGAATTTGTTACGAAGACAAATGAAGCTCTCCCTTAGTTTTCAGTTCACAGAGTATTTGATGAGAATTGAGATACCAAAAAATGAATGGCTCTAAAATATATTTGGTAACTATTTTTTTCCTTCATCTGTTGTCACTAAAGAACTAAAAAATGACTAAATAAAATTACTCATCATTGAAATCCGATGTGAAAAACACATTGCGTTGACTGCTGTGACAAGCTGTGATGTTCACAATGGTTATACACCATATGTAGGATCACAGTTTTCTTAAAATATGTCTTTTTGGGTAAGTAAAATATATATATAATTTAATGGTGGTACATAGTGGTAGTGGCTTGCTATGATTTCTTTGTTTGATATGTGAGAATACAAGGCGTAGGAGTGAGTTGTGGAAACAAGGATTGGTAATAAGGCTCGATGATTCTTCACTACTTGTTTAACATTTTCTACTGTGTTCATTCCCATTTACTCAGTTTATATGCACTTCTGTCATAGATATGGTTATTGTGGATTAGAGGTTTTTGATTTCTGATTTTGATCGTTGGGTAGTGGATACTCAGCAATTGCACACAAGATTGACCATGAAACACACGTTCCCTTCTATTCCTTGATTCCCACATGCCAAAGGATCCATTATAATTAGTGTTCTATGAAATGTAGAATGCTCAGGGTATTGTTTTCTTTGGTGCAAACTCTAGAAGAAGCAGCCATCTTTGAATATCGAGCTGAAATGAGGATTGCATTGTTATAAATTGATCTCCTTTTGTTGTTGTTGCTGCTGTGTGGAAGGACTAATAAATCTCTCCTTCCTTCCCAAGATAACTGCTCTAAAGGAACTCAGCAGTCCACTTCTCTTGGTTGATGTTTTTCAATATTTTTATTTTGGTTGCAAACTACATTTGTCATGGGGCAGTGGATTGTGGAATTACCTAGTGTTTAAGGCATCATTTGGTATGTGAAACTTTGAGGATGTGAGAAATATTCAGAAATGGAGCAATTTTTACACTTGGTTGAACCAAGTTGGAGGATATTCTTAGAAATAAAGAAAATTCTATGCTCCCGGTATTCCTGAAAATTCTGAAATTTGAAAACCCATGAGGATGGGATATTTCCAAAAGTTCCTTCTGAAGGTAATTGATAAGTAATGTGGTTTCTCTCACAAAGAAACTGATTAGAAAGATAACTACAAGCGTATCCCCATATCTTATGGTTGGAATCCCTCATGAATGCCTAAAGTTGTTCAACCAAATAGGAGGAAAGAAATTTGGAAGTACTCCTCAAATTCATGTGAAGCATTTCAAACATTCATATTTTTTGGGAACTGTTAGAGTCCTTTGATGCTCTCAAGTTGAGGATTTCATTCTAACAACTTAAATGATTAATATTATAAGATAGGTCTAATACATTATTATAATTTTAGTAGTAAGTTTCCAGGATGAAATTTTTACAGCTGGGACTTCCTGGGAAGATAAGAAAACAAAAGGTTCCCTGTCATGACTCAAATTTTCTCTTTCCTAGAAATTCAATTCCATGGTATCAAATTCGCCAAAAATTGAAAATTTCCCAGGAATTCAACTTACTGCACCAAATGATGCCTAACTGCCTACCACCATCAGAGGGGGGGGGGGTTTGAACTGCAAGAGTTCTTTCTGTTAATTTCTTTTGGCTGATGCAATCCTAGTGTTTGCTATGGTAATTGCAGAACCTGATCATGAAAAATATAAAATTTTCATTCCTGAGAAATAAATATTGGGTAATTGATTTTTTTTTTTTTTATCTGCTCCAAACAGACCAACGGTGAAAAGCAGTGTAGATTACTGGCAAATCGCATGGAAAATGAAATGACAAGCAGTTTCCGTGATGTTAATATTGTATCTGATTTTGCTGGTATCCCGCGATTTTTGACTGGATTCTGTGATTGAACATATGGGTGCTATGGTTTCTGCATCTGCTGAATCAGAGGTATGCTCTATGGCTGCTACGAAGAATTTTTTTTTTTTTCTTTGGGACCGTGTTGTCTTGGAGGGGAAGTAAGACCGGATTATAGAGAAAAAAAAGAAAGAAAGAATGCTGTTATTACCAGAACAACAGTGAACATTGTTGGAGAAGGAAGCGATCCACACGGCCGTTTATGCCAATAGTGATTATATAAAACTATGGATGGAGATGATTTTTTTCCGCAATAATGCTTGCATTTAATGAAGTTCAAGGTTAATTGCCTCCCTGTTTGGCATTGTTTTTGAAATAATTTTTTCGTGAAAGATATAAATTGAATATTACCTAAAAAGATTTAATACAAAGTTCATGGAGATTTTTATGTTGTAGCTGATCCTAAAAGACATGTCTGTGCCAGGTACACACCTTTGCTGGGTTGATGACTGCTGGACAAAAATTTCCAATAGATCGAAAATGGTGTTCAAACATTCTGTTTTAAATTAAGATGAGTGATTCAGACATGATCATCTGCTCCAGAGTGTTGACCCTAGCAAACGATCCAAGATGATAAGGCCACCTCTGCCCCCTCGATGGACAGCAAATATGGCTGCCACCAATATTGAACTCGTGCACTTCCCTTGTAGCGGGATGTACTCGTTTTTTGCATTAGGGTGACATCTTTGATACATGAGTATCTCATTTATCTATACATATTAACGAATCCACGTGAGAATCGATCGATGAATAGGTGTCATGGTGCCTGAAGGTGTTTCCGAAACATCTCATGAACCTGTTACTGCTTGTTGGAATAATATGGCTAGCTGAACACAGTTAATTACACTTGGAAGACGCCTGTGTGAGACTCTCTGTAGTTTTTGAAATTGAAATTTCTGCTTTAGGCTTTGTTCCACAATTATTTGCCAATGCTTTTTGTCAGTTGCTCAAGCTGTTTGCCTGCGTCCAATTTCAGTTGAGAGGGATGAAATACAGTTGAGGGGCTGCATGTAAATTTCCCTTGACAAATATTCCTTCTCCCTATGCCTGGCACATTGATTTCTCTCCGTAAGGGGGCTTGCCTTTTGTTCGGCTATTATCCCTATTGCTTCTTTTTTGAACTTTAATTTTTAAAAAAAGCAAACTAATATTCATGAATACTTACCAACCGTTAAGAAAAAATATATACATTTCACTTGAAAAATAATTTAATTCCATTTCATTTATATTTTAGAAGAAAATTATTTTTACATTATGTTTTCTAACGGTGGGAAAAGATGCTGTATTTCATAGAATTAGGGGTAAATTTTGGGTTTTGTTTTTTTGGGTGCTTAAACCCAAGAAATGATTTTTTTTTTTTGTTTTTTTTTTTTGGGGGTGGGGGACTATTTTTTTACCTCTATTTTGTTGATTTGAAATAAACTCTAGATAAAAGAAACTCGTCTGCAAATATTATTTACCAGGGCAAGTTTAAAAACACAACAGAAACTGAATTCATGACTAAATGGGGGCAGCAGTGCAATTTTGATTCTCCTTTCACAACATCTGTTTATTACTAAGCGCAGAATGTAACAAGTTTAATATACAGTGGGGAAGCAGTCAAGTGGGATATCACAATCTGACATCTCAAGAAATACAGAAAAAGAGAGAGAGAGAGAGAGAGAACAGACCAAATGCTAGAGAAGAGCCAAGCTGTGGGGATGATTTATGCTTGATAATTACATATCAGAAGGATCAAGTGAAACAGGTTATTTTCACTTGGCAACCCATCTCTTCCCATCACCACCATTTTATGGGAGATTAAAGGGTGCCGTATTAAATGATTGACACTTTGGTAATGATTTGATGAATTACCTGGAGGGCACGGCAGGGGGGGGAGGAGGGGCAGAGCGTCAGTTTAAAAGATCAACAGCTTACTAATTGATCTGTCACATTAAACCAGAAGCTCGCCGCCATTGATTCTTGCCCTTTTTTTGATGCAATTTGAATGGGCTCCAGCTCTTGCGGCGTTTTGAAGTCTCACAAAAGAGGCCAGAGGCAAGAGCCTGCTGAAGCCACAGCTCAAACTCTTCTTCCTCTTCATCCATCATTTGTGCATCTAAGTCCCACGGGAATCTGCTCGAGTTCGAACGAGTTGTTCTTTCCAAACCAACCATGTTTACTTGGAAACTCGGCCTATGGGTGTTGGGCCTACAAGCCATTCCCTGTGACACAATTTTGATCAGCACAATTTATGAATAAAAAAGGTCAATATGATACACGGGATGGTAAATTGACATGTTGAGAGCAGCAGCAGTTGGTGTCTACATCATGGGAAAAAATCAGTACCGGTCACAATAGCATCGAGTGATACGAATCTGTGCCAGACATCATAGGCAAAAGTTTTTTCCCACTTAACAAAAAAAATGAGCTATATACTAATATTTAACCATATTTAATTATCTATTTATATTTTTGAAGAGTTTTTGTCAATTTTATTAAAAATAATTTTAATATCTTCTACATAATTGAAAAATAGCCCACAACTTTTGATGTATATATATTTTTAATATATATGCAAAACATGTAGATTTGGGTTACTTAGAAGATTTAGATTTCTTAAAAATTTTAAATTGTTGTAACATGTGAATTAAACTAATATTTATATCGGCCGTATAAGCTAATATTTGGAATAGTGGTTGATATATTACGATATTCATCGATACGGAGACATATTAGGATGAAAACCCGGTATTGCGGCCTCCAAATATCAATACATATTGGCCTATATTTTCATAGATTACACTTTTTTTTCTGTAAATCCTTCAATACAGTCCTTCAGATCTGATTTTACATGGTAAAAGGATGACAAACTTTGAGAATAGGAGCAAAAGAAAGAAAAATCAAAGTAAGTCTCTAACTCAATATTGTATATACTTCACACAGATTCATCATTTTCCTTTCTTTCAGATCTGATTTTACAGTTCTTCAGATCTGATTTTACAAGGTAAAAAGATGACAAACTTTGAGAATAGGAGCAACAGAAAGAAAAATCAAAGTAAGTCTCTAACTCAATATTGTATATACTCCACACAGATTGATCATTTTCTTTTCTTTCAGATCAAGGGTTAATGCATACTGCTACTCAGGTTGTCATACTAGAATGTGGATCATCAAATATTTGTAGTCACCTTTCAAGAGGGATGAAAGCTACAATCTGGCAACCTTGGCAGGATACGAGCTACAATAGCATCATGGTGGAAAGGCTGAGGACCAATTCTGTCAGGTCAACTTAGTTAACGTGGACGTAAAAACTTCGTCCACCATAAGCGGTGAGGTGAGACCCAATTTCTCTATACTTGAGCTAAATACAATAGACCAAGTTGTGCTTATAGTAAACTAACTATCCAATTCCATAGGGAATGAATTCAGTACGAAAGGTGCTATTCTCACCTGACAAATTGCCCATTCTGACACATCAAAGATCTTGCTTTCAGCACATACAAAAGCACGAGGAATTTCCATCTGAAGCCAAGCACACCACTAATAAAAATCAGACACACCATAGATACAGTAAAATAGGACAACGAATAATTAAAGATCATCACATTCTCTCCAGATTTTTTTTTCCATTGACTTCTATTTAAGGTTTGTTTGGTTTTTGGAAAATATGAAAGTAAATATGAAAGAAAGAAACTACTGAGAAAAAAATAAAAATTAAAGGAAAATTAAAGGAAAACATTTTCTTTCTTCTGTTTAGACATGGATGAAAAATTACATGGAAAAAAAATAATTTTGTAATAAAAGTATTTTATTTATTTGACTGTTAATGAAAAAGAAAGAGAAATTGTTGCAAACCCTTAATGTTACAATTTTTTACATTTTCCATCCCCTTTTCCTCTGTAAACTAAATATATGAAAATACTTTCCCTTTATATATTTTTTCTTTTCTTTAAATTTTTCTAGAACCAGATAGGCTCTTAAGCAAGACTAAAATATTCAAAGAAAACAAGACTACATAGTCCCCCCCCCCCAACTCCCATCCAAAATAAATGAAGGTTCTTTTTCCTGTCAGAGAATTTACCTTTTGAGGTCCGCCATAGACCAATGAGCCCTTATATTCGACCCATCCATCTCCATCCTTAGCTTGATGATATTGGCAGCAATCCTATGTCAGAAAACAAGCCTCATGAGAATGGAGGGCAAGGTGCCGGGGGCAGAGAGAGGAGCTGACAAAGAATTTCCTGAGAGCCAAACCTGACACCATCTTGCTTTGGTCTTTAACCTGCTGGTGCAAACCCATATATGTGAATTACCGCATTTAGTGCACTGTATGCGCCTTGATTCCTCAGAAAAATAATCACGGATATCCTGCTGCTGCTGTTAACAAATCAAAAACATAATCTCTCAGGCATTTTCATATGGCTTCTGGGTAGTCTATGCCAGTGAATGAAGTGATCAAAATGCAATAACTGCTATCTGTTTTGTATGTGTTACTCAACAGGAGATGAGTGGAGGATTTACCAACCAATGTTCAAACTAGTAGCAGCGGAACTTAAATGTTGAAAGTATATGCTTTCCAAATTTAAGTATAGCAAACTAAAAGAAGGAAAGTGGATTGTCCAAATTGTCAAAATGATCATGCGTGACATTGGCAGAATACTGATGATCATATGCATGAATCCATGCTTGGAGAAGAAAGCAGTGCTTGAAAGTAAATCTTCAGTTTCCTTAAGAAGTGGTATGACCAATCCACTTATATATAAAAAGGGAAAGGGAGTTGGGATGGGAGCACGAGCCTCTTTATGAGGTGGGCCACTACTTGGGTGAGCCCAAATACAGTAAACTTGCGAGTGTTAGAGAGTCTGAAACCATGCGGGCTTGTAGAGTTGAGAGAACTTTTTGTTACTCTCTTGTTACTTTTCTCTTGTAAATCACTGAAGCAACTGCCTAAGACAGTAGTATTGAGTGAATCAGGGTATCATGGTGAGCTGTCTGAGACTGGGGCAGTGGTGGCTTGCATGGTCGCATGATTGTTATTTTTATGTAGCTCAAAATCACTAATTTCTTATTTGCTCTCTTGCTGACAGCCATGGCTGTACAAAAGTGCAAAATCAAAATCATGGTAAGATTTTGGCTCCCTGGACTCTCCTTTGTTGTAAAGCATTTTTGCACCATAGAAAGTAGTATTAGAGCCGATGGTTGGAATGCAAGGAGACAAGAACCTTATACAGAAACTGCACTGTCTGAATTTTGAAAGACTGAGAAAGGAAGATTCTTGGATAGCTAGCATAGCTAGATGGTATTTTGATGGGCAAAACATAGTCCTTGAACAAAAAGAAAGAAAAAGAACTGTAAACCCTTGAACAAATGTCCAAGGGAATGCTGGTATCGAGGAAACCATAGTCCTTAATTCAAGGTGGTATATAAGACATGGCAATTTCAGTTTCAAGAATGAATTGAAGATTCTTACTACGAATAATTCAATCACCTTGTTTTAAGTGATTGGCTTGAGTTTGAACATGCACTCGTGGTGTCAAAAGTTGCTAGCTAGATCAGATGGCAATTGGTATAGGGTAGGTTTAAGGGGAGGCATAGTGTTAGAGAAGGAAAATCGCCAAACAATTTGCATCTTGTACTGCACTATGTTGTTGCCAAGGCAATTTGGAGATGCGACACAACAAGGAAGCTCAGAAAATGTAACTTCTTTAGGTACCTGGGATGGTACAATCTTGAAGAATATGTTTGAATCATGGTGATATGCATGAAGATTAGGTGTTATGGAGCTAATTAATGACTCCAAACAAGCGAGAAACTTGGAACATGGTGGATTGTTGCGGACTGACTTACACGAGATGGTGTACTTTCTTACTGCAGAGGCTTTTAGGTTAGACTATCATGGTTGGAATTGTTGGGAACTAGTGCTAATCTAAATTAAAAAGAAAGAAAAGGAAAAAAAAATAGGAAAGTGGATTGATATAGATGCTAAATAGCCATGCACAAGAGATTTTAAGAACATACAAAACATCATTTGCATAAATATATGCTGGAAAGTGAGTGGTGCTTATGTTAAATGCACAGCCTCAATAAGCAATAACCCTTAACTGATCCAAGTTTGTTAAAAAGAGAGTTGGGTTGAGACTTGGCAGTTGCCTCATGGCGAGGGGATTCATCTGTTGGGTAGGTAATATTCAGATTCTATTTTACTGATTAGACTACTAGTTAATTTAGGCAACTAGGATTAGACTTTCACTACAAATTCAGCTGTATTCTTCGTTACCAGTCTTGGAAGTGGAATTGAAATTTGGGTCTATTTAATCCAGCACAAAGATTTTCTAGCATCAATTGGTATCAAAGCCAATCTTAGCCAACAAATGTTGCTGCCGTTATGCCACATGTCAGCAAACACATAAGACTACCACTTCCAACATCACGAGCCACACCCAATTGTGTGCCCGGGCATACAAGAAAAATAAAGTCGCTTTGCTTTGCTAGCTGAACTCTAAATCTACCAAACTCCAGGTCACTGCTACTGCAATCCTCACATAACCAAGTAAAACACCAAACAGAGCGGCCCCGTTGCAACTATCAATCACCTCAGCAAACCTCAAAACTTGCCAAAGAACTTGAACCGTTGACCTTAAGCTTCAACCAAGCCCTCCATTCAGCCTTTTCTTTTTACTGAAAGCCCAAGCTGAACCCAATTTGTAGTCACCAAAACCAACCTGGGATACTATATGCCAGAACCAATAAAATGCCATAAACCACCTCGAAGACAACAAACCAGTTACCTGACACCTGTCGCTGCTGCTGTTTATCAAGAAGAGTCCAATGTATTCACCAGAGAGTAATTGATTGGGACGGCAAAAATGGGCCGAAACAAGGTGGTCAGCCCAAAAGGAATACGGCCTGTTGGCCCAGAAGGCGGTTAATGCCTCTGTTGATCGACAGCAGTCCTCCAGCCAGCAGAACGCGGCCAAAGCCGACCATGGCCCAAACCGGACAGCCCACGACGCCGTTCCCGCACAGAGGAAATCACCTGCCTTAACCAATCAAGATCTTAAATATTACCCCGGATCATGATCTTCCCAAGAAAGGAAGCTCCCAACTCAGCATCTCCCATGATGGAAATCCCAACATTTGCCACGTGCAACATCTCCATAGGAAAGAAAGGAATCCATTCAGCTGATCACGGTTGCCTGAAATGGCACCCACAACCTTCACACCAGCTGGCCAAATCTACTCCATGCAGCTGGCGGCTTGCCTTGCCACCCAAGCAAAGCTGAGAGGACCCCCAAGGCTACAAAAAGCCCTCGAGATAGACTCTAGAGGCATGCTCGCTTGAAGGCACACATCAATACTTACATACACAATTAAGCAAGCCCTCGAGCGCCATAGCTCTCTTTCACTGTCTGCCAAGCCCCAAGAATTTCCTCATAATTCTCGCCTCCACGATACTAAAGCCATTCTCCACGAACACACCACCACAAAGCCGCTCCACGATGAATGCAACCTCTCCTTGAAACTCAAGCAACACCTTTTCCTGCATCTTTTCTCATAAATTCGTACTTTGCATCTTTCTATCTTCTAAGAAAGACTACTGATTGGAGTGTTGGAGAACATACAGGGAAACGAATCTCGTCAATCCTCTGACCTCTCGTTTTTTTATTGTGGTGTGCAAGATCCAAGCCAAGGAGTACAGAAACAAGGACTCACATCAGTTCGGCCTGAAGACCCAGCGGCTGCCTAATCCATCAAACTCGGATCTAGGACGCATTAGTAATAATGCTGCACAACTCTATTCTTCTCTCAGCGAAACAAAGACAGGAAGGAGCGAACCTTAGTCAAGTCAACTCCCTTGGCCTCCTACAGTTAGATTTGCCCAAAGCATACTAAAACCAACTCATATCAGTCCAGCTTCTTTATACTCACAAACAAACGAGCCCCATCCTTATTTACATTATTAAGCCAGAGAAAACCAACAAAGTGAATATTAGCCATTTGAATCAGTCCAACAAGCCATAAAACAATCACATGGTAGGCTGGAGAAAGTTGAAAAATAGATGAAGCAACAAACAAATTCTACTGCAGCAATTAACAAAAATTTTACAGTTATTAACAGTTTGAAGCCTTATAAGCCAACCCGATTTCTTGTTCAACCAAAAAGGCCTTATAACCCACCATGACTACCAGCTCCAATGCAACTATGGATACCCCAATAGATATAGCATCAATAGTATGTGTTACTAAGACTCCAGTTGTCATCCATCAACCTCATTGACAGCAAACTTAAAGAATAGTAAATTTACTTAACTTCAACGGTGAAGAAAAGCAATTATTTAAACCTAAAACTAGCTTCACTTCGTGAGGCCTGCAATGGAGAAAGTAAATCAGGTTAAGAACTGCTTCAAGGATATGCCACTTCATGTTGGACCAATTTAAACTCCTAGTGCAATTTAACGGTTTGACCTAGTAATGGAGGGGGCCCCGTTAATGAACTGATGAGCTATAAAATAATCTGATATATTACGAAAGCAACCTTAAAGGTGAGCCTAGATTGTTGACCCTATGGTTACGATTCTATCAAGTTTATTCTATTTCGTACAAATGGTAACATTGCTTTATTATAACCTAAAGGCCCTGGATTCAAGCCATGGAAATTGACTTTGAAATGTAGGGATAAGGTTTTGTATATCTATCCCTTCCTAGCCCACAATGTGACAAGCTACATTTATTGTGCAACATGTCTTGACAGAGTGTTAAAGAAACTAGTAGTTTTTTTCTTTTAATAACATGTGCAAAGAGCATTACTCAATATATTATTGAAATATGAGGTCATTAAGCTAGAATTTGAAAACAATTGCGGCCTGTTTCAAAGGTATGATAGTATCTGGTGCTGCAATTTGAACCTTCCATGCAGCTTGTTGGCTAGACCTAGTAACAGACTGGATCCCATTTAAAGGAGCTAATGATCAAGAAATTAAATCAAGTAACTTATGAAAGCCCCTGTACTCCAAATTGTGCAACCTGTCTATACTAGAGGTTCAAAAACTGGTAGCCAGGTGATCTTTTAATGAGGACCGACCACATAGCAGGATCTGATATATTGGTGGAAATGTTGTCAAAGGCACAAGGCGAGCCAATGTGCTGACTCCATACTGCCCGAAATGCTAGGAGCTATGCGAGCTGCTCACCCAAAACAAGAAAAACACTAATTGAAATATAAATATATGTCTATAAGCCATGCAAAGAAATATTAATCAATATTTAAACAACTGAAAACAATATACCTATAAAAATAAGTATTCCATGATTACACAACACAATAAACAAAAACACTAGTATCTAATATGTATTTTTTAACGCGTGTACAATCCTAAAATAATCAAAATCTAATTATCATCAAAATTTGCCACATTATCCTCATCACCATTATCAACATTAAATAGGCCGTTGTCAAATCCATCATAAGATTTGTAGCCATCAATGTCCTCTATTTTTTTCTAAATTAGTCTCCTCTTCCTCTACTTCTTTTGCTTTAGAACTCAAAGGCTTTACAACTGTTCCCTAGAACTCAAAGATTTTGTCTTTTCTCAATATTTGTTGTTCATGGCCTCAATTATCAGCAAAGATGATAAAGATGATTTTGTGTGGTTTGAATGAAACAGCAAAGAGACATAAAAGGGGTTGTGTCATGCTTATTGTGATGATGAAAGGAAAAATGCATTTAAAAAAATACAAAATTGTAATTTTTTTAAAAGACGAGGGATATTTTAGGAAACTAACAACAATTTGTTTTAAAAAAAGAAGGTGACTAAGCATCTAGTTGAATTGTTTTAGCCTTGCCATTCTGTCACTCGTGCCTCACCGTGCCCAAATGCCTAGGCAATTGTCCGAAATGCCTTTGACAACACCGATTGGTGGAAGATTAGGACAATCCTATAGGACTAGAACTCAAAAGGGCATGAATTTCAATCAACTGACCATGTTGTAGCCTATGTACAAGATGCTAACATTGATTCCAATTTTTTTTTACAGGAAGTCCTAATGCATCTATCAAAACAAAGAGGGTATTCCAGGATACACTAAATTGACAGACATATGGTCAGAAGCTGAATCTTGCAAGATCATGGTTGAACTCAAAAACAGCACAAGGCACCAAAAAGGAATCAAAAGGAATGTGATCATAGTAGTAGTCAATTACATTTATGATGATGGTATAAAAAATCAATTAGTGGAGTCCTACAATGCTCAGGCAACAAAGAGGAAGGAAAGGGAAATGTGAACGTTATTTGCACAGTTCTTCCATTGCAAGCTTCCAGTTTCCATACTCAAAGTTTGGAGTGGAACTTATTTGTGGTGAGGAATATGACATAGCATGTCAGAAGAGTTATCATAAGTGATGCCAGAACTTAAGTCCCAGAGGGCCAAACCTACATTAAAGTGAAGGCCCAATGCATACATTTTACTCGTCATCTAGTAGTTGTAGAAAGATTAGAAACCTAAAATTTAGGCCACATTTGATATGACCATCAAGGAGGAAAGTGAAGTTTCACCCAGATAGAAGGAGGAAAGAATTTTGAGCACTCCCTATACCATCAGAACTTTTCCCTTACTTTTCTGCCCGAACCAAATCTTTTAATTAGTTAGAGTTTGAGTTAATTTAGGATGGTAAGGTTAGACTTTGTACAAAAAATTATTGTACACTTTATTGTTTTAGGTTTTGGAATTGGATCCGAGTTTAGCCTAGGCAAGGTTTGTCCTCGACATCTTAGAAGAATTGGAGAGTGAGATAGTCACAAGCTTAACGGACAAAAGGAGAAGGTTACTCCTTGTCGTTTTCTGATGACACACAAGTTCTCTCCTACAAGAAATTGAGCTAAGAACCTGTTTGACCGAGCTTCTCTTTCCTTAAATCTCTTTTCGAGAAACTATTTTTAAGAAGCAACAAATTGTAACTTCAAATAAAAGCTCTTTTGGTCCATTTCTAGCTTGACTAAAAAGAGCTTTTGGAATTTTTTAAAACTAATGTTTGACCAAGTTTTTGCTTATAGAGTACAGAAGCTCCTCAAGAAGCTGGCCACATACAGACGCACACACACTAAGAAGGCAACTACCCAAGACTTATGGGACGACTGTTTTCATGTCTCAAGGAATCTCTGAGTTTTAAATATTGCATTATACTCTTATTGACACCCACTGTTGAAGGTAGTAGTGCCAAACCCCATGAGTCATGGCCATTTTCATGACTAATTCTATTTCACCAAGTCCTTGGGGTGAGGATCAGCACAATGTAACAAATAGAGGCCGATATAGTTGAGTACATGAGGTTACGCCCGCTGATGAAAGCACAAACCACACAAGTCAATGTCATTTTATCAGATAATTACATTTCACATAGTGCTTGGGAAGTGGATTTCAGCACATAGAACAAAATTGGAGGTCAAAGTAGCTATGGACACGAGATTACACTTGCAAAATGACAACTTCGTAGTTATGAAGAGGCATGAGCCACAAAGTATTCAAACAACTACTTTCCATATTTGACAATTTTTATCACAAGATCGAGCACAAGTCTGCACCCTACCAATATAACAAAGTGAGGGTCAAGATTTTTTTTTTTTTTTTTTTTTTTTGTGTTAGAGGGAATATGATACTATAAGACATCATACTCAATTACAGTAGAAAAAATTGTAATGTGTGAAATGATATTTACTCCAATAATTTAAAGATAAGAGGATATATTTTAATCCAATTTACATATAAATTGACATAAAACATCAACAAAAATAGTATAAAAACAAGGGGAATCATCCAAAAAAACGTTGACACTTTTGAAGAATGAATACAGACCTCTGTTGCAAAATTATTAATAGCTCAATTGATAAATATACAAAACAAAATACATTACATGATATAGATGTAATGGCAAAAAATCAAATAGAGAACACAATGCAAACAACTATTCACTAAAACATTTAATTTAAACATTAATAGCATAATTTTTTAGGCAAAAGAAAAACTCACAGCCATCACAAATAGAATAAAAAAGGACCTAGACCTAAGAACTCAGTTGAGTACTCTAGTTTGGGTGATAGAAAATATTTTTGCAAATTCTTAATTAAACTTACCAGTGTTTTGAGGGTTTATCACTCTTTTGATAGATAATAATGTCCAAATTAATGTAACAAAAAATGGTTGATTATGTAATGCCCTTGGGTTTTAGGAACATTACTAATTGAATAAAATTATCTTGCGAAGATCAAGATAAAACTAACCAATCACAAGACGAATATAATAATCAAGAAAGAGAGGAGGTAATGTATGCCCACCTGCGATAGATTAGTGCTAACCCGCAAAAAATCATAATAAATTTGCCAACAGATATCTTACCAAGTAAGAGCCATATGGCTGAATTGTGTTTCTATTAGGCATCAAAATAGAATCGTATGGATTAATTTTGACATGTTTTTTTCCATTCACGTAACTCAAGGTTTTTAGCTTACAATATTACAACTAATACAAAGACAACATGTGTATTCACTACTGTGATTATACATATACACATCATCACATGTATCTGCTGCATCATCAAAATACTGAAGTTCGATCACTAATTTGTCCTGAACTAAAGTTCATTGGTCAAATTTTATCCAACCGAAATCATACCAAATAAGAGCCACATGGCTGAATTGTGTTTTTATTAGGCATCAGAATAGAATCGTATGGATCAATTTTGACATGGTTTTTCCATTCATATCTAGGTTTTTAGCTTACAATATTACAACTCATACAAAGACAACATGTATATTCATTACTGTGCTTATACATATTCACATCATCACATGTATCTGCTACATCACCAAAATACTGAAGTTCGATCACTAATTTGTACTGAACTAAAGTTCATTGGTCAAGTTTTATCACATCAGTAACCTTGGCAATTTAAATATTTTCAATCGTAGATCATAAAATACAATAAAATTGCATTATCAATATCCAATTTTAATTATAAAGTTGTTGTATTAAATATTCTTTTCAGTTTGTTTCGGATGCTTTGAATCTCAGCATCAATTTCCATCATTTGAAATTGTTATGCTAGGAACAAAAGTAATACATAATCTCCTTTTTGTTGTATTCCTAGACCTGCATGCACTGGTGCAGCTTTTTATAATCTCCTTTTTGTTGATATTATACATGATCTTTTAATTTTTTCTTTTTCTTTTGGGGCTCTAGTAGTGTAATTGGAAAAGATAATAGGAACGGGATACATTTTTTTTGCTGTAAAAACATTAGCATTTATAGCATTATCCTAAAATAGCTCTATGCTTTTCTTTCTGTACTTTTACTTTTTGATGTGGGTAGGTAAACTTCAAATTTGAAGGGAAAGAGCTCCAGAGTTACTTGGAGAAGCCAGCTTCCAAGGAGAAAAAGATAATCATATCTTTTTTTTTCCAGGAAGAACAGTTTTTTACAGTTCAACTTGCCTCTTTTCAAACAGGGGAATATGAATGTGTATAAATATATATGTTACAACTAAGATGATTTGGGCTAGAAGGGGGGGTGGTGTTGGCTCCATCCCTCCTCTGAATGGAACTGTGATAGTCATACCTTTTTTCCTTAGAAGAACAGTTTTTACAATTTGACTTGCCTCTTTTCAAACAGGGGTACCAATAAACTGTGTATAGATATATATGTTACAACTAGAATG
Source organism: Nepenthes mirabilis (assembly GCA_025585075.1). Taxonomy (NCBI): domain Eukaryota; kingdom Viridiplantae; phylum Streptophyta; class Magnoliopsida; order Caryophyllales; family Nepenthaceae; genus Nepenthes; species Nepenthes mirabilis. Next base: position 26,933 of record JAODPA010116364.1, read on the forward strand.
ATTTGGGCTGGAAGGGGGGGGGGTGCTGGCTCCATCCTTCAGGAATGAAACTGTAACTACAGAGCAAGTAAATCTGAATAAACCTGATTTGAGGTACTAGGCGACTTCAGGGAGCTGTGCTTAGATTCTTCCTTTCTCAGCTGTTCATCATAATCTTGTTTCTTTGCAGAATCAGAGAGAACCTGAAAATTTAATAAAAGTTCTTGTTACAGCCATATTAACTTTTTCTCTTCTTGATTTAAATTGATACTATTAAATAAAAATGTGGAAGTTTCATATTAGCAGAGTATGCAGTAGCAGCTTGAAACATAAACCTAGTAAAGCATTGGATGAGCATATTACGTACCTCATAAGCACATTGAAGTTTCTTGAATGACTCACTCGCCAATGGACTCCCCATATTTTTATCAGGATGCAAAAGCATGGCCTGGCATAGAAGGGAATGACAAGAAAACATAATCAGCACACAGAGAAAAGGAAGACATCATGATTGAAGCGAGATAAAATTGCCAAAAGAAAAATGCAGAAAACACAAACTAAATCTTTGCCTGAAGAAAAACAGCCACCAAATTACACAATTAGGGTGATTCTTTTTACTTAGTGTTGTCAAAAGCTCCACATGCCGTCGCGGTTCTAAATACCCTAAAGCTCGAGGTGTTAGCCGCATAGGCACCAACCTAGCCACATACCATACTAAAGGGAGGTGCCAGTCTTAAGATAACTTTCGCATAAAAGCAAATAAAAGAAACAACACTCAATCATAAATTGATTGAAGAATCATGAATTTTAATCAATTATTAAACTTCTTATCCTAATTGATGCATCACTAATCCTGTTTAAAAATATATTACATGTTTAATTAAATAGGAATCAAAATAAAAACTGCCGAAAACAATTAGATCAAGTGATATATTAATTACTAAAGCAAACTTTAACCAAAACCCTTTCTTCATATTTTTCCTTTTAGTTCCCCTTTCCTCTACTGGCTGCGGCAAAGCATTACCCAATCTTGTTTGGGAATTTTTTTTAATTTGTAATGGATTAACATATTTTCACACCAAATGATGGAAGAGGTGATTTCTTTGCTGCAAACAATTTCAGAGAAACTACAAAGATATTTCTAAATATAAATCAAAGTGCCTGTCTTGTCTTGAAACCAGGGAATGAAATATATTGGGGCCCAATACAGCAATAAAATCATAATGTCACTATATGAAAAAAATATCGCAATACATAGGTCAATATTCAAAATATCAAATAATATATTAGATATTTAAAATATCAGCTAATACACAATATTTCTTCTGTCATATTAATCTATAATTTCCCCACAATACCAATTAACTTAAAAATATTACATCTGCTATAAATACATATCAGCCAATATGTCCGATATCGATATTATCAACCATGCTTGAAGCTCTTTTGGCCAGACTATTTTCACCTGTGAGCATGGACACCTTCCTAGAGATGACAGCATTCGACACATGTTGGCACTAGCATGCTCTAGAAAAGTTATGAAAATGGCGTGTCAGAATAATTTTTTTATTATTTTAGGCACGCTAAAGGCACATTTAGGATGTGCTAGGGACATGTTTAGGATAATTTTTAAATTTTCCAAGCAAGATAATGGGATATTTGGAGAGAATTTTGAAAGATTAGAGCTTCTTAGTAATTAGTGGAAACATTCAAAAGATAAGATTGAGATTGGGAAAAACAAATACAACTCACTTCCAGTCAAAATCAAAGAGAGAGAAGCACCTAGCAGAGCAAGGAATGGACTGACAATGATACGAGCTCCAACGTAAGCTTATATTAGAGTCAAGGCACGCACGACGAACATTATAATATGCCCATGACACCACAACCTTTATGTTTGCTGATGATAGATCCATGACAGAGAAAATCATAACACCACAATGTAAAACTAATTCTTGTGGTTTTGGAGGTGCTCAATGACAACTATTTAGTGCTTCTACTCTATTTGTTCTCTAAAAATAAATCTCCCTCCCTCCTCTCCTCTCTTTCTCTGTATGTGTGGAAAAGGAGGTTTTAAGCTCTCTCTCATGTCCTTAATCTTTGACTTGAATCACAGCCAGGTGCTCGGTTGATTTGCTCCCTACTTTTTTTTTATCTTTTTTCATTTTACTGCCCATAACAACTATGACTAGCCACTTGCATCCTGTTCAACTCTTCATTTATATTGCAAATACAAACAATTACCTTTGTTCTTGAATATTCCTGCCTCTTTTTACTTGGTTAAATTGCTTATTATAAAGCTTTCACTCATAACTAAACATCCTGGGGCAATTAGGAAGTGTAAATTTTGGATTCTTAATTGACATTTTGTGTAAAAATCATTATTTGACCAATTATTTTCGTATAAAATAGGAAGGGATTTCAACATTCCTCCATGGAGAGTCATTTACATAACCTTACCCCAGCAATGCAAAGAGTTGTATCCTTAGTTGGAAGCAAATAACTTCTATATTACTATTAAGCAAACTTATTTAACACCAGGGCTCGCCTTCATCAATCACAACATTGTACCTTATAATTTTAAAGGGTATTGTGTGGAGTAATGTTCCTTATAATTTTTGTTTGAGGTTAAAATATTAGAACTTTTGTTTTCAACTTGTCAGTATCTTCTGTACTGCTACATGTGTTTAAGCTATACACGGGTCTAACCCAATGCCTTGAAATATATGATTCCTTAAAGCAAAATTCATGCCACTGACTTCAGCCTTCTATGCAGCAAATGATGCAATACTACATAGAAGCATTCTCCTCATGGGAAATTTTGTGATTGGTGCTTCACTGCTTTGACAGAGAAAAGAAAAGGAATTGGTGTAGATGAAGACAGGGAAAACAAGAACGATTATCTCATGAAATAAAGGGTTTCCTTGTTGGTTTTATAGCCAATGAATGAACTGCAACTTCACTACAACTTTTTTCTTATTTTGAACTTGAAACCTTTATCCATTGTATAGTATTTTACTCTTTGCTTGAAACTAATCTTTTACACATATCCCTTTATCTCTACCTTGGCTTGATTCGATCACAAGCTTGAATTAGGCTGAGCTTGGTTTGACAAAAGAATCGTGCCCAAACTCCAGCTAGGTTTTTAAATATAAAATGAAATCAAATTCAATCCAAGATCAATGTTGAATAAGGCACAGCTCAGCTCGACAAGTAATAAGGCTAAGCTCGGCTTGAGCTTGAGCTAAAGGAATACAGCTTGGCTTGGCTTGGCTCAAGCTTGAGCTAAAAGGAATAAGGATTGGCTCCACTTGAGCTTGGCTAAACAAATCAAGCTTGAGCGCACATTTTTTTTGCTCAAGCTGACCTCAAGCCTGATTAAAAAGAATCTAGCTGAGTATGAACATATCCAAGCTCATCTAGGCTCACTTGCAGCCATTATAATACTACATATTTGCTCAGAGGAGTTGCTCTTAACTACCTTACAAGCTGAAATAGCTTTCTCAGGAGCCTCTAGGAAGTCAGAATATTCAATTCCACATCCAACTAATGAGCCATTAGTTCCCAAATCGACGTCAAAGATTTGACTACTTGTTGGATTTTGGCTACCTTATGCACACCCTCTATTAGGGATTCATTTAATTGGCAAATTATGTGATTAGGACAAGCTATGCCTGATGCATTCATGCTCCACACGCGTGCATTGTGGACAGAATTGTACACCGGATGCACGCATGTCTGCTGTACATGCACATTTTAGATAGAATCATACGCCTGATGGACGCATGAAGGCACACAAATACATTTTGGACAAAACCATGCGCCTGATGAGCGCAGGAAGGCACACGTGCATTTTGGAAAAAACCGTGCGCATAATGGGTGCATGAAGGACACATTGCACATCAGGCAGAAACATGTGCCAGATGCCACTTCCAGTCTAGCATCTTCAACCCTATTTTTTCGCCAAAAGTCAAATAGTCTAAGAGAAGAATTGTTCTAAAGAAGAAAACCTCACCTTGTTTTTGAGATTGAATAGCTAAGGTTTTCTCATTCCCAAAACCTCCTACCATTTTTTAACACTTGGTTCAGCCTATAAACATTTAGAGTTTTATGGGTGATGTGGACACTACAATTCTAATAACGTTCGAGATCTACAAGGCAATAAAAGTCTGAAAAAACAGAAAAGTGCCCAAATCTGTTGTTGGGAGCAAATCTAAAGAATTCATCAGTAGGAGTCACTAGAGATAAGTCAATCTGATATTGAATTAGTACATCTATAACACCTGAGTTGTAAGTTAACTTTCACTAGTTAATTTATTTTTATTGACTTAAGGAGCCTGGAGAGTTTTATATAAGAATTATTTGTTTCATAAGCTTTACCTTCAACATTAAACATCAGTGTGATTTTGTCTTATGCACTGTTTTTACTATTAATATTGGTGATGATGCATATGCTAGATTATTGATTTAAGTTTGGAGCATCTAGAATCTGTTACGAACTCATTGATACACCCATGAAAACTCACTCACCGAATTTACGGGGCTCATTAATTCACTCGTGGCAACTGTAATACCTCCTCTCCCAACCACGGTCGAAAGCAGATGTTCTCGGGCCGTCCAACCACCTTCTAAATTAAGAATATATTCAGTTTTTTTTGTTAGCTCCATTACTCCTACACACGTTATTTTTCGTTATTTGCCTTTTGTTACTACACATGGACAGTCTAATGCTTCTGTTAGATAGCACACATGGCACTCAGTTAGTTGGTTAGTATGCTGGGCCTTGGATGTATATATCACTACTGTTCATCTTTTCAAAGTAAGAAGATACACAACTCTTTCCCTGCTTTTATTTTCTTCTCTGACACTCCCTCCCAGTCTCGCTCTCTCTCTCTCTTTCTCTCTATTTCCTCTGCTAGAACTCCCATCTTCGCAGCAATCTCAACATCTCACCTTCAATTACCACGGCATGGCCATGGAGCATGTATCAAATGGTACTCCCATTGAGACAAAGCAAAGGAGACAACAGCTGAAGAGCAAGAAATCGATGCGTTCGAAGCCTCCATTTCAAAGCTGTCGAAGGAGAAAACGGACGTCGCAGCAACCATCCGGCAACATGCAGCAAGAATCGCCATCCTTACTTCCACAACCAAGCATATTCAACAATACATTAGTGACATTCTTCCATCGCTCAACAAAATTGAGCGAAACCCTAGCTTACCACCACTGATGGCTTCTTTCACCATTTCTTTCCATCCTCCAACTCTTCCAAACACTCAAGCTTACTTCCTCAACCAAGCATATTCAACAATACATTAGTGACATTCTTCCATCGCTCAACAAAATTGAGCGAAACCCTAGCTTACCACCACTAATGGCTTCTTCCACCATTTCTTTCCATCCTCCAACTCTTCCAGACACTCAAATCGCCACTGATAGTTCCACTAAGGCACAAATTCCACAATCCATAAATGAAACCCTACCCTCACTAAGCCGAATTGAACAACAACCCGGGCCGTCCGCAATTTTCCCCCACTCCGTCACTGATCACGACCTTCGTCCCTCATGGTTTCACCCAAATTGCTCCACCCTCATCCGCCTTGCTTCTTGCACCCACTGATAGCCAAATCACCTCCCATCTTCATTTGACCAAGCACAACATTCCGTTGTCTTCTACCACAATTTTTAATAGCACTCGAGTGGAGCCAATGATGGCACACGGGGATAGATTTATGGATTTGCGGGACTTGTCCAGCGCCTTTGTAATTTTAGAAGATGACTTGAAAAGAACTCGTGCTCTTGCTACTGTCCAACCAGTTTAAGAACTGGACAACTCTGTAAGTAATTCTCTCTTAATCACCGACTTGACCCAGGCTAGACTTCCAGACTTTTTGGTTGTGGTGTTTACAAATACCAGTCGGGATCAATCAATTGAATTCAATGAATACTGCTACAGTCATCCTTCCCCGTTAGCCTTCACAAATTTTGCAAATGTTTTCTTTGAATGTGACCCTAACCATACTGTTATTGACCTCGGGGGTTAGGTGCCACACACCTGCATTTTTTCATCCATTGGCACTGACAATCCTGCTCTTGATCCCATTGTGGATGCTGGAGTTAAAAACTTGAACTCAAGTTGTTATGATGCCCAGCCTTCTGTTTTTGGATCCAAGCCACAGGGACAGATTGAGAATGCAGGAGTGATCGAGCAAAGTCATCTCGGCCAGCAAGTTCATGTTCGTGACTAGAATATTAGACAAGCAAAACCAATAATTCGTGACTGGAAAATATTTGAAGACACTTCTTGGAAAAATCTTAATTGTTTTGGTCGAGGTCCTGGACAATAGTAATGCCTGGCTCTATATTGCCCATGGATGTTTGTACCTCCAGACGCCTCTTTTGGAATCAGGAAGTTCCGTTGCCCATCGCAACACACAAATGGTCCTACCTCATCCGATAGAGGAATCTGGTGCAGCATGCAGTCAACTTGTGAAACAGGCCCCCATGTGTACAGTTTAGTCATTCCTTCCTAGCAGTGACCATTGCTTGACATGGGCTTGCTGTGAGTTCGAGGGCCAACTTGAGATCTTCCAGCCCTGGCTCACGAGCTCCGCTTTAATTCGACCCCATATGACGGTACTTGCTCTAGTCACAACATGTTACTGGAGGAAGTATCCGTCGGCATAGCAGATATTCTTATTCCAAGGGAGGTTGGTATTTGGACCAGATGCTAGGTCACTACCTGTGACCATATTGCTTATATTGGTTCCTGCTGCTAATTTCCGTACATTTGTAGCAAGGAAGCTTTCCCATGAGTTTCTAGCCTACAATGCAAGTTATGCAATTCTGGTGATAGCAATTGTCTCCACTGTTTATGTATCGGTGCTTCTTATATGTACTTCAACTCGGGATCTAGGGATCATTCCTAGGAATTTACCTCCACCGGAGGAAGAATTATAACTACGAGTCCTTTGTGTCTACGGAAGATGGGGACAGGACGACGCCAAGCCTGCAGTTTCCCCGCACCAAAGATGTTCTCGTCAATAGTGAGCCGGCAAGGGTAAAGTGCTATAAGACATGCTCTAATTTGATAGCAAAGACAGCGTCAGCAACTCCGTTAGTTGGAAGTTTCTCTGGTAGTGATAGCTTGCCTCTGTCAAATCATAGTGGACTAGGTCATTCACGGCCTTGGTTCATATAGCAAGACTTATTCGATGCCATGAACGGATTTTCTGCGGAGAGTCCTTGGGGTGAAGGCGGTTTTGGCTGTATGTACAAAGGATGTCTAGCTGATGGGAGAGAAGTTGCTGTAAAACAGCTTAAAATTGCTGGAGGACAAGGAGAACGAGAATCTAAGGCCGAAGTCAAGATTAATAGTCGAATACACCACCACCACCGTATTTCACCGGTTGGGTACTGCATTTTTGACAACCAAAAACTGCTTGATTATGAATATGTTCCACTGCCAGATCATGGTGGACTAGGTCATTCACAACCTTGGTTCACATACCAAGACTTATTCAATGCCATGAATGGACTTTCTGCCGAGAATCCTTGGGGTGAAGGCGGTTTTGGCTATGTGTATAAAGGATGTCTAGCTGATGGGAGAGAAGTTGCTATAAAACAGCTTAAAATTTCTGGAGGACAAGGAGAATGAGAATCTAAGGCTGAAGCCAAGATTAATAGTCAAATACACCACCACCACCCTATTTCACTGTTTGGGTACTGCATTTTTGATAACCGTAAACTGCTTGATTATGAATATGTTCCTAACGATACACTTCATCATCATCTTCATGGGAAAGATGGGCCTACGATGGACTGGTAACACGTATTAAGAATTCCGCTGGGGCAGCTCGTGGCCTAGCATATCTTCATGAAGATTGCCATCCACAAATTACTCGCAGGGACATAAAGTCATCAAATATTTTTCTGGCCAACAACTTTGAAGCTCAAGTTTCAGATTTTGGGCTTGCACAGCTTGTGTTGGATGCCGATACAAATGTTAGCACATGTGTGATGGGGCTCGACGGTTTCATAGTGGTAGCACTGCGTCAAATTTTTTTCTCGTTCAACTTTGAGGGCAAGGTTCTTTTGATAGAGACAACAATGTTATGAACTCATCGATACACCCACGAAAACTTACTCACCGAATTTACAGGGCTCATTAATTCACCCGCAGTACCTCCTCTCCTGACTACCGTAGGAAGCAAAAGCTCTCGGGCTATCCAACCGCCTTCTAAATTTAGAGAATATATTTAGTTATTTTTGTTAGCCCCATTACCCCTACACACATGTTATTTTCTATTATTTCCCTTTTGTTACTGCACATGGACAGTCTAATGCTTCTATTACATAGCACACATGGCACTCGGTTAGTTGGTTAGTATGCTGGGCCTTGGGTCTATATATCACTACTGTTTATCTTTCCAAAGTAAGAAGATACATGACTCTTTCCCTACTTTTATTTTCTTATTTGACACTCTCCCAGTCTCTCTCTCTCTCCCTCTGATTTCTTTGCCAGAACTCTCCTCTTCGTAGCAATCTCAACATCTTGCCTTCAATTACCACGATACGGCCATGGAGTACGTATCAGAATTATTTATTCTTTACGTGTATAAAATATTTGTGTATTTTATGCTTCCACATTGTCCTAGGGTCCAAACTATAGTTGATTAGCGGTTGTCAATTTCTTTCACCCTCCTTTATGTGGGCTTGAGACCATCAAAGAGACGGACGAATTTATGTGGGATTGAGACCATCAAAGACACGGACGAAATCCTCAACATGTGTGCATGCATATATAGAATTTTACTATAAAATGATTGCATAATTACTATTATATATAAATTTCTCAGCAAGGATATAGAAGTAAATTAAATTATTATAATTTTTTACAACCACAAAAATTTAGTTATATAGTTATAAATATAATCAACAAATATATACAATTGAAACATTAATAGAAGGGAAGCAATTAATTATTTGTTAAATAGGGGGCACTTCGAAAGCCTAAGGTTTGCAAAAAGACACCAAAACAGATCTTCCTTTAATAATATACTACAGACCATAGATATTTCAATGAAGTTAAGAAGAGGACCATATAAACAAGCAATTACACAGATAATGAACTTTATTTTTACCTTTTTCCTATATTCCTTCTTCAATAATGCCATATCGATCTTTTTGTGGCGAGGAAATCCCAAAGCATCATAGTGATTAACACTACTCAATATCCGTTTCATTTCAATTAGGGAACTTTTGTCATCTCTAAACACCGGACAAGAAGAAGGCTCTTTCAGGTTTTTAACAATAGATGTAGTCGTAGCCCCTTCACTAGATGATTCATATGACTGGAGCTTTTCAGATTCATCAGAAGGAACAGGGTATTCACACTCTCCAGATAAGTCATCCTCTGTAAATGACTCTGATGGTTTCTGCTCCTCAGAATGTGTCCTTTCATTTAAAATGTCACACCATTGGAGCAGGTAATCGAATGCATCATTAGACAAGAAGGCAAGATTAATAGAAAGGAAAACACCAAGCCAACCAACTCGAACTTTTACACAATATATAGAATAAATAGTCGCCATTAAGACCACTAATCTTGCATGATTAAGAGAAAACAAATAGCCTGCATTATCACAGTCAAAAGGTTAGTGGATTTATCTAGAAAAAGATCATCTGCATGAACTTACAAAGTACGAGGAACATGAGATTGAAAAGTAAAGACTGGGCAATGATAATATACTTACACTCATATTTTTCAGAAAAGATAAAGATAAATTCATCAAAGGAATTTTTTTCTCCTGGAAAAACCTAACATACAAGGATCAAATTCTAAGGGGGCTTAGAAACAGCATTATGCTGATATGCCTTTAAGACTTTAGATATAAGAGCTTGAACCGGAATTGCAACAGGAAAAACCTGCTCGAGTTAGTTGATATGGAATTATGCTGAGACGCCTTTAAGACTTTAGTTTTAAGAGCTTGAATGGGAATTGCAACAGGGAAAAAAACCTGCTGGAACTAGTTGATCGCCCTGAAAATGAATGGAAGAATTATTCTGGACTCACATTTCAGCAAATCAACAAATTGAGGGTAAGCCTTGGTGCAACTAAGAGATTGCTCGCTTATAACCTGGAGATCAATAGATCAAATCTACAAAACACTAACCCCTCTGCACCTCTCTATCAGAAAATCTTTTCTTGTCTCTATTTCTTTTTGCTATGCAAGTAAATGATTTCATTACTTGCCCAAGTGATATGGAAATATGCTTAAGTAAACATGGACATTACAAGGTGACTCAGTCGGCTTATCGCCACCCAACCTTAAGAATAAAAAACACAAAACTGGCAAAGCAAAAAGAACTGTTTTTTTCTTCTTCTGAGTTTAGAGTTCAGAAGCAACTGTTGAGAAACTAGCAGACAAAACTTAACTCAGGGGTTTAGCTAGAAGACAGCAGTTAGTTGGTCACTCAGAGAAACTTCTTTTTTGCAATGTAGGATCCCCGGCTTCTGGAACTTTCAAGCAAACAACTTCTTTTCATTTCTTCCCCTTATTTTGGGAGGGGAGAGGAATAATCGATTAACCACAGCCAAATAAGATAAAGACACATGAATGATGGTGGAAAATTCAGTTCAAAATGAGCAAGGTCAAACCAAGAAAACATGACTCCCAAGTAGAGTATGCACTCCAGCAGGCTCAGCATAGCTGAAAGAAATTCTGCCCTTTTTTTTGAAAGGATATATGAATAGTGGGCCATGTTGTCCACGTGTTTCATGGAATACGGCCTGCCATGGGGTGTAGTTGCCTCAAATTCACTAGAGATTGCACAATGACTAGCAATAGCAGTCCTTTTTCCTGCAACTTTCCTTTTTGTGTGTAAAATACCTTTTAACTCCCCATGATTAATCAGTTTTCCTTTATAGATCGACATTGTTGCAACAAGGCATATGAACCTCATTTGGAATGGTCAACATAGATTACAAATGGCAAACAAGGGCCTAGGTTTATTCATGCAAATTCAAGAAGACACCATGAAGTACATATATTTGAAAGTGTCTCAGGAGGTCCAAGTGCATAAACTGAAGTTGACTTCATCTCTACACCAGCTATACAATTTGGTCCATTAATCAAAAAATGATTTTCACAATGACCTGGTGCCTGGTGCTAATATTTCCCAAGAAAGCTAACACCGTTCACAACCCAGTGAATATTAGTCAAGAAAGCAAGTCTAATAGATTATTAATTCTGATGGAACATCGTGACACAGAAAAGATAAAAAGGCCTCCATATATCCTGTTTGAAATCAGTTTGAGGATGGGATTCCACTGTTCTTAGAGACTGTCTAAATCCTGCAAGAAGTTAAAGGAACTCTTCCTCCTCTGATACCAGCAGAACTATATTATAGGAAGCCACCCACTTGCAATGTAAAGCATAAATGAGGTATACATCAAAAACTTTAGAAGAATCAGTTCCAAGCTTTTCATGAAATCAACTAAGAATTCAAAAAAAGAAAAAAAAGACCAAGTCATGAAGAGGAGATGCAATTATCAATGTTAGGGAGACCAAGCATATATCTAGAAGCTCATATATCTCCCAAACTCATATATCAATATCCTACCTAAATAAATAAGTATATATATCCAGTCTTTTTAAACTAAATTTGAAGTTTGTGGGGAAAGAAGCAATATCTTACCTCCGACTATAAGCAATGTTCCAGTGACCCAGAAGTTAGCATACATCCACAAAATCAGAATTGCAAAAAGTCCTACAATAAAAAGTCCAGGAGTATAACCCAGGTACTGAATAGCAGCTCCTGCAGCTCCCTGAAACAATTGACATAAATTTTCAAATGCATCAATTTCGCTTACAAGAGAAGTCCACAAAAACAGGTAAAATAAATCAACCAAATAATATTCTTTCTTTTGATAAACCAACCGAGAAACCCGATGAATATTGATGCAACTCACAAGTAAAATTTCATTCTTGAAGGGCAAAAGTTTATCAGAGTACCTTTTAAATCAGGGAAGAGAGAATAACAGAGAGAAGATGAACAAAATTATAATAATTGATCAACTATAAGAAGCACATGCTAATCCCATTCTTTCTTGCCCACTCTTTCAAATAACTACCCTTTTTCTCTATGTCATTCTCTCTTCCTTGGTTGTGGTACTGCCAATGAGGTTTCCAGTAATGAATGAGGTTCTGCCTTCACATCATCTCGTATAAAGGGTAAACCTAAACCATACCTCCAAGTCTCAACATAATAATCAAGGGGGCAGCTTCAACATAATAATTAGAGTCACTCTTTCCAGATCATCTTGGATCAGTGGTTTTATTTGTGGTGAAGAAGAGGCTTCCGGATAGAAAGACCTTGCTGCTTCAACATAATAATTAGAGGGTAGAAGGCTTCTGGATAGAAAGACTAGGGTTGATTCTTCAACATAATAATTAGGGGGTGAAAATCCTCTGGATAGAAAAAGCAGGATTGCTTCTTCAACTACAAGTGTTTTTGTGTCCGTTAGAGGGCTGCCTGTGTGCACATTCCTATTCATGGCGGAAATTTGCTATGATAGTGGAGATGTCAGAGATGAGCAGCATTCTTTTCAGCCAGTAATAACAAAGAAAATCTAAAGACACCCACAGAGCATGTTTACATAGGAAAAGGCATCCATCTGCACAATCAAAAAGGTTCATCACCAACCAAAGACTCCAGAAAACTGAGCACCTACTATAACAAATTAACAAAAAAAAAAAAAAAAGGACACAATGAGCACTATCCACTTTAATTCTCAAAAGATACAGCATGCACAAAGAGTGAACTTCTAGGAGGTTTAATGCTGAAAGGAAGGTCCCAATGAAACTACGAACAATGACTGACAATCAGAATGATTATGGTGTGTCCAGAGGTTGAGAAAAAAAAGGGGTCAGAATTTCCAAGTCAACTGGTTGATTAAGTTCACCATGAGTTGCAAATAAAGGTTGTTTCAGACGACAACCATATTGAAAAATCATTTTGTTTCTATCCATGCTAAAATTATGGATGATTTGCTCTGCCAGGACATCATAAATGAGGAGGCCCATACCTTAAAAAAATGAAGTTATGGAAGCACGCTCTAGTATGGGAGTGGTTCTTCTGGGAAGTAGAGTAGGTCAAATGATGAAAGTGAAGGAAGGGGACAGTATGAGGATCTGAACACGGCTTCCTTTTATTTCTTCTCCTTAGTAAAAAGTGAATGCATCACTAGTATAAATGATTTTTTTTTATTGACCAAGGTTATTATCATAATATTTTGGTCACATTCAGGTTTTCCTGTTGGATGAATTACAGGGCAAAGTAAGGATTTCATTAGGCAAAGCTTCATGTTTCAGACACCAAAATTATATTTGGAAAGTTCATTTAGTTTGAGGATGATGGTCACTCAACTAGAGGGAAAAAGCTAAAGATTGTCAGAATTTTTACAGCTGGTAGTTTATGCCAACCCCAACATGGTAAATGATGTTTCAGTATACAGGTGTGATCAAATATTAGACAGAAGAAGATCATGCCGAAGCTCCCAGATTAGATAGATAAGAAATCGGTAACACCTAGTTGAAACGAAAGCACATTTGATAATACTGAAAAACAATTCATGAATGGAAAATCAACCAAAAGAATTGCATAATTTGAAAACTTGAAGTAAGCATAGCTGAGCTCAGTCTAGGATGTAACCAGCAGCCATTTTGTTATTGGGTGGCCAATAGAAAAGTTGTGGTTAACTGTGTCTCTTTGCTGATGCTGGGATGCTTGTCCAGTAGAGTATTTAATTTATAGAAATTTACAGTCCGCAACAAATAGATGGACGAGCTTGGTTATAGGCAACTTCTATAGCAAATCAAAAGAACATGAGAAGAGACACTTTAATGATTAAAGTTGACCAGTATCTGCTCAAATTTTGATTGAAAAGGCAGCACTTCCAATGAGTAGCCAGAAGTTGAAGGCAGGTGCAACTCTTGAAGCGGACAACTTAAGACTTTTTTGGATTTTGGTCATTTTCTAATTCGAGCCAAGGTAGCACGTCTTTTAAAAATAGTCTAAGATTAGCCTTTGTAAATCTAACTCCTAGTTCAACATATTATTCAAACTGATTGTCTGAGGTCCAAAGATAGGAGTCACTAAATATAGCCAAAGTCAAGAACTACTTATCATATCAGTGGTCATGATATATTGAGCAGGGAAGGGAGAAAGAAGATGCTAAGGAAGAGAAGTCAGAAGCAAAATTGAAGATTATCAAGGAAATTTTAATTATGATTTCAATCTGTGCCAAATATTGCTGAAAGCATAATGATACATCTTTCCGGAAAATGCAAATGATCATGGTCACATGAAAATGTGCACATCTTTTGAGTCTCATAGAGCTTTTTGGTGGCTGGTAGTTCTCATGAGACAGCTAATTTCACTGTCTGTGGATTGTGATAAATTAAAAGGAAATGAGGAAAGAGTAGGTGATAATGCCTGTGACTGTGCCATAATTTAAGATCTACGACGGTGGGGAATAAACGAAGGAAGACCTTAGTCTAAGGCTTGGAGGCAGAGAAGAAGGAAGCAAGAGCACATAGAGAGTGAAACAACCACTTTGATTGCTTCAGGGGGTTGATTTTTCTCTAGGCACCTTTGGATTGGTTGTATATTAATTTCATAAAGAGCAATCCAATCGAGAATTTGGCATGCAATACTCACTGAAGAAAGTGGATATTTGAAAAAATTCAGCTTAACAGGTAAATCATTTTTTTCATATCCCTCATCTCCTCTCTTTCCTACTAATATACTGCAGGAGTGTACTAAGTTGGCTCTAATGTTTCCTCCAAACTACATGTATTTTCCTAACAGCAAGTGGTTATGGAAACCAACAAGCTAACTTATCAATCCTCCTCCGCCTCTTCCCGTGCCTGGCTGGTGCTTTTTGTGGCTAATCAGTTGGAGTCAACACGGGCCTTGCATGTGTTCCTGATGCTTTCTGTTGGACCCCCTCTGATCATGTGAAGCACACGCCTCCCTTGGTCAAGAAAACCATGATCGGCACCTTCCCCATTCGACAGTGTTCGTCGTCACACCTGGACAACTTGGATGAACCTTGTTTGGATAAATTTTAGCTCTGCCGCAGCCAACTGATTTCTTTGACGATTTTTGCCCCCTCTACTTCCCATACTTTAATCGGACGATTGCTGAGATTTTGGGATGAACACGGTGATGCATCCTAAGCCATTTGCCTTACTTGACGAGTTTTTTTCCTTTTGAGGTTATTCATCCCTACTTGTGTTTTTCTTTTCTCACAGCGGTATCTCTTGTCCTCCCTAGGCTTCTACATTCCCCAATCCAGCGTCCCCGTTTTATTACGTTAATTAGTGACAACAAATAGAGAACCATCAACTCTGATAGTTTGCTTAGGAACTCACCTAAATGTTGGGACTCACTCACCAACATGAAGACCAACACACTCTAAAGGAAACCAAATCCTACAACTTTAAACTTTTCTTATTTCTTTTCTAGTCTATAAAATAAAATATGAGGGAAAGGAGAACTTCAATTTGTTGCTGCGAGGAATCATGGTCTTGATTAGCAGCAGCCCTTGGAACTCTTAGTTCAATCAATGTCCTTGAACCACCTTCTTTGTCATGATGTGTGTGCCTTGGGACAGCCCAAGTTATAATTGGGCTCCTCCCACATTTTTGGCATATGGCTGCTTCAAGCTCGCATCAAATATGAAGGATTGGGCATTGCTTTGGATGGCTGCATCATTCTCCTTTACTTCAAAAAATTTGTCCTCAGGTTTTGAAATAAAACACCGAACCTTTTAATGAATTCTTTTTTCAATTTTCTTTTTTTTTTTTTTAACACACACACACTAAGCATCATCCTGCCATTTTTTTCACTTTTTGAACTTGCAAATTTTTTTTCTTTGAAATCTCCTTCTCTGATACCTATTGGTGCAGGACAAAATGCAGAATAAACTACTAGAGATTTAAAAACAAAAAATAACAATAAAAAGAGAAAATAAAAGGGGTGGATTGCATAATTTCGGTTACATAGGAGATTATTTGAAAAATTACCCATCCAACAAAGGGAATCACTCAACCTTTGGATAATTTCTTTTTAAATCACTCGTGTGAGTGTTAAGACTCACTCACCTAAGAGTTGAGATTCACTCACCGACAAATGAGCATCAACTCTAACAGTCTACTTAGGGGCCCACTCACTCGAGTGTTGAAGCTCACTCACCAACAAGAGGACCATCACGCTCTCAAGGAAATCAAAGCTTACAACCCTACACATTTCTTCTTTCTTCTCTAGTCAACAAAGTAAAAGCTAATACTATAATTTATGAGGGAAGGAGAGCTTAAATCTGTTGCTTGAATCTGGCATCAACTATGAAGGATTGGGCATTGCTTCGGATGCTGCATTAATCCTCCTATCTTCATGCTTCAAACCCCAATCAAATCACTTTTTTCTCATTACTGCTTCATTTGGACTATATTTAAGTATTCAAACCATCTTAACTTTCTTTGTTCATCTTCTACTTCTCTAAGAGAAACTTCTCTAGGAGCATATTATGAAAAATAATATGTGCATTCTGTCAATTTCTTTCTTTTCTAATATCCACCATAGAACATCCTTGGGCATCCTATCATAAGTTTTTTTTTAAATCATTGAAAACCATGCTTAAATTCCTATTTATTTTCCATGAATTTCTGCATTAACCTCTCAACGAATGAATAGCTTCAACAGCGGAGCACCCAATTATGAAACCAAAATGATTTTCAGACAGGTCTTTTCTTGTCTTGATCTTTGATCCATTACTATTTTCCAAAGTTTCAATATATGACTTCTTCATTTGAACCACAAAAATTAGTACAATTTTGAGTCTCTCTTCTTTTTGAATATAGTTAAGTATTTTCAAAATTCAACATGTTACTTACTTTTGGTCCTCTAGATTTACTAACGTTTGATCCTTTTAACTGCATATTTAACATTTTAAACTCTAATTTTACAAACGTATTTGAAATTATTAGTCAATACCTCCTATTGTCTAGATACAGCCTTTCTACTGTATTTTCATTCAGTAGAACACTCAAAGAATTTCATCATCTTTCTTTAAGCAATCCTCTCTACCTAATTCTCTATTCCTTTCTCTTGCCCGAGCCTTTTGCATGTATATCTCTCACTATCTTCGTTTCCAAACTGATTAAAGCATACCCAGCTGACTTCAAGCCCCCTTACATCCACCACTTCTCCAACTTCCGCCTCAATTTTGATAAAATCACCTATTTATTAAGCATATGTTTCAAAAAATTCCCTTACCCCATCATATCTTCCACATGTAACATTTTATATCAAATTTCATAGAGTTAAAAAGGTAATCACAAATGAATCACAAAAAGTCAATGACCGTGTGATTGAACACTGCAATTCGATTAAGCATAATCAATTTTGTTTTATTTTCAAGTAAATCCAAATAAAGAGATCTCACATAGAGGTTTCAATTATATTCGTAAACTCATTGTGCTATCACCATTGAAAGTTTCCTTTCAAGTTTTTCCAGGAAATAAGAAGATAGTAAGTTGGAATATTGAAATTGCATAACTGAAGTAAATTCCTTAATCTGCCTAATATCACAAGTGTCTATATTGTCCTTCACATGGACAATATACCAATTCCAAGTAATTGCAAATCCACTCATGGTTTTAGGACAAACAGTTTGAAGAGGTAAATTAAAGTTTTAGTGGCATATATAAACTATGAGACATTGGTTCTCCGAAATGTATCTAGGTGTTATGATATCTATCACTTAAGTAGTTACATAGTAATGGCATAGTCCCATATAAAAATGAAAGATCGAACGAGGATAATAATCTAAAAGCACAATCATTCGACATGATTACTTCTATGTTCTAAAACAATTTCTTCACTTGAGAAGTTGAAGCCAAGCTAAAAGGGAATTTGCATGAAAAAAGCTTTCAGACTTCATGAGAACATAAAATTAGCATCTAGAGGGCTGCTAAAAGCGAGAGGCATTTGAAACTCAGCCACAGGTGGAAAATAATAAAATCTTTCACCTAGAAAACCATGAAGGCATTGTACTCTATAAGCACTTCCAAAAAGTTGCTGCCAAAGAGAGATCCTTTTGCTGGACCAAACATGCTAATAATAGGCTTCCCTTGAACTTTTCCTTCCAGTTCTTATCTCTTCTCTTCCATCCATGTACTTAATAATTGACCAACCGAACACTAATTTACGAGAGAAACAAGTTTGGCTATTTTTTATTGTTAGGGTTATGATTATTTTGAGGGTTGTGCAGCATTGTTGACAATTTAATGCAAGCCATAGCCTGGGCAACTGGGTATTGGACATTAAACTCTTAAGACCTTTGATATCACAACAGGTGTGGAAAGTTCTAGAGTGCCAGCACTTAACAAGGTTGACCTGATTTTATCTATGACATAAATTAGCTGCTACCCAAAACCCAAAAAATGGTGCATTAAAAACTGAGTCGAGTGCAACTCACTGATTGACCCTAGAGCAATTGACTCGCTAATTACACTAGAAAACAGTCAACTCAAGCACACATCCCATTCAAGCCTTTTTGATTATTAATTCCACATCAACCCTGCACAACAAGTCACCACCCAAGCCCCACAGTAACTTAAAAATTAGGTTGCTTACACAAACCAAGGCATTGGTGAGTCTTCAGGGCTCCGACATTATCATCATGCTAACCGCCCATTTCATGGAAATTCTAGAATGTAATTTTTCCTCTCTTCATATTATGTCCTTTTGGAAATGGAAAACTGTCAAGAGGAAGCATTTTTACCCCCACTAAAGAGGTTAACTTCCCCTAACTAGTGATTTTAAGCCACCCCGCCAAGGCCAAACCATCTTTACCCCACCTAACCATCGTTGCCACAAAAACCTCTACTTTCAGAACTCAAAACCATTAGAGCATCCGCATCCACCACCAACCTAACAGAATTTTCAAGAAAAATAGTCCGCGTCCACCACCAAACTAACACAATATTTCAGGAAAAATAATTTTCAGTCGCAGCAAAACAAGAAAATAAGAGAAGGAATTGCTTTCCTAAAATATTTTCAGCATAAAATAACTGCTAGAAAAATATTTCCCAGCCTATGAATTACAATCTATAAGCACGAAAATGCAAATAACAGTACTAAAGAGAGACGAAAAAAACTTAGCAAACAACAAAGTAAATTTATGACTTTACCATACTAATCAGAACATAGACCAGGCAGGACATAGAAGTTAAACTCAAAAAGCAACTCCACATTATAACCAACAAAGCTGCCGATCCCAGCGCAATTAACGATCGAAATCCCCTCACAAAACATCCATGCCAATGAAACAACAGCGACAGCACAAACATCCCAAATCTCTTGCAGCCGCTGCAAACCATCGGCCAGTGCCGCTCGATAACCATCCCGATCTTATCTCTCAGACAACACATAGCATTCTTCGCTCGCGAACACGCATGCTTCTGCGATTGCAACCATTTCCACCCTTGCTTAACCAACCCTATATCCTCCATTTCACCCCCACTAACTATAAAGCAAAAAATAATACTAATTCACCAACATAAATCAACCAATCGCCTCCATGAGAGCGGAAATTACTGTCAGAAACTATAAATTTGATGATAATCGAAACACTGAGATGCGAAGAAGTTTCGGTCCTCCATTTTTTGAGAATTTAATAAGGGCTCCAAAGGGGCCTGAATCACGGGGATAAAGAGAAGAGAGATGAACCGACAACTGAAATGGCTTTGTTGATCCCAGGAGAGAGAGAATCAGAGCTCCTGTCTGCCGAGGGATTTGAGGCTTTTTCTTCAGGCAGAGCTCGTGAAAAAAGTGAACGAGCTTCGGTCGAAAAGTGCCAAAAAGTTGAGCAACTAATTTCCCATCAATACAAATTTGTATTGGAGAGACGGACAGAGAGAGAGACGGGGATGCGAAAT
The DNA here is from genome assembly GCA_025585075.1 of Nepenthes mirabilis. Taxonomy (NCBI): domain Eukaryota; kingdom Viridiplantae; phylum Streptophyta; class Magnoliopsida; order Caryophyllales; family Nepenthaceae; genus Nepenthes; species Nepenthes mirabilis. The sequence continues at coordinate 46,921 of JAODPA010116364.1, forward strand.
TTGTGCAGGTGAAGTAATGTCTTTCACTTGCAGAACAGTCGAAGGAGAGGGAGAGATGGGGGGAGGGGGGAAGAGAGAGAGTTCGATGGGTCATATATTTTCATGAGTTTATTGTGGATTAAGGTTCCTTGACGGTAAGGGAAAGGGCCCACCAAGTTGTCGTGGCCAGTTGGTCTCCACTCGCCCAACGCTCCTGACTCTTGCCGCTGCGTTATTTAGGACTCCATTGATGCATAATTTGGAGCTGTAATTTCAACTGTTCTATCAAAATTTTATTGAAGCGCCCCCAGGTTTGACCGGAAAGAGAGAACATCTTAGCCGGAACTTGATCTAAGTAGTCTTTAACCTTGATGGTCAATCAGAGATATTCTATAGCAAATTATTGACTTTTTATCCTGAATCTTATACACTGTGTATAAAAAATTATATTTTATAATAAAATTTGTCATCATTTAATTCAAGAGTTGTACTCTAATAATACATTTTCAATGCTGTAGTATTTCT
>JAODPA010116375.1:0-18752 GCA_025585075.1 Nepenthes mirabilis
TAATAATAGATATTGAAGATGAGAAGCAGGGATCCCTGGGCCCATTGGTATGCAGGCCAGCGTTAAAAGGGCTGAAATATATTTTATTTATATAAAAGGAAAATAAAATTGAAATGTTCGAAGCAGCACCGCCTTGAAGTCCACCGTCTGCATTACTCTGCTTCTCGTCCACACTGTTCGCCTCTCTCCGTCTGCCACCCTAATTTACTTCGTTATTCACATGAAGACAAATCGAGCTCCAATTCCAACTAATTATGCTTTGATGAGGGTTCTATTTCGCCCAGGTAATTATTCTTGTTCAATCTAGGGTTCCGATTCAAAATTTGATGTAAACAATTAGGTTGTTCAAGGTGATTCTGGAAGCGATTAGGTCAAAATCGCAAATTGTACTCGGGTTTTGGATGCCATTGCTTTACCAAACTGTCATGTTCTTAAGAAATGGAATGGTTTTGCTTGATTTCTTCTACTATGTGAATGATGTGCTATGTATTGCTTTGTAGTGGTTGCTCAACTGCGTAAAGTACATGGATCGAATATCCAGTGGCGCGGGAGGTTCTATGGTGTCGCCGTAGCTTCTGACATACCGAAATATGATAGAAGAAAAAGAATTCCGAAAGCTGAAAGGAAAAGTATGGTAGAATCATATGTTAAAAAGTACGTCTCCATTTCATCATATTTACTATTACTTTACAGCTGCTTGTGCAGTATTGATGACTGAGTTTTGCTAGATGTATAGAGCAAGAAACGAGGACCACATACAAGGCGGAGCTGAGTTCCCTCTTGTATATACATCAGTGTGCAAAAAATTGTCTGTACGTCAAGTGTTTTCTGTGATGATAATAAGTTCTTTCAATTTAATTTTTTTAGAAATTATTAGCCAATTTGTTAGTATGATATGCAAATTACAGGAGTTAGTTCTATGACTAATACGTGTGGAAAAGATGGTCCTTTTCCAGAAATCTCTCCATAAGAAGAAGGTTTGAAAGATTTTTTTGCATTCTTGAGCCAATTCTTCTTTTCAGTGAGGTGGCCAAAGTGCAAAACTGGTGTAGAAACCCCTAGAGATAACTTGTTCCACAAGGCAGAAAGCTGCATGTTCGATAGCTTTTTGGACTAATGAAATTTCAATTAGTTTCTTGAAGATTTAATTTCCAGTATATTTTATCCATTCCTTATTCAGTAATTATTAAATGAATTGCTACAAGGATTGTTCCCAACATGGGAAAAGACGTGGGAACAGAATCATTTTGTTTTTGTGTTTGAATTATCTGTCATGGAGAAGTACAACACAGGAGCCAAGAGTAGATGAAAATTTTTCAGACCAGTTAGGGGGAACCTTTACGATGACCTTCAAAGAAAATCTGATCTAACCTCTTCTACCTTCCTACTAGTTATAGCATTTACGATTTCTTTCCATCTACAGGTTGTTCACAGCAGCTGCTTGGACAAGTCTTTGATTCTTTGAGACATTATTTCCCCCTTGCGACTTTATCAATCTGTGTCCTTGTCCCTCTCAACTTTTAGGCTTGTGTTTCAACTAGATCTTGCTCAGAACCTGTGCCACGACTTGCTCGAGTAACTACTATTTACAAACTATTGGTTCTGTCCTCTCTCTTCCTCCTCATGAATCCCTATCATCTCTGATCTCTTCTATGATTCAGGCCTGTCATTTTTACTGGTCAACATACAATAGAGTGCTTTGGAGTCAGATCTGTGGCCCATATCAGCTGAAAACAATTGACTTACCCCTTTTGAGGAGTGATTGGATTGCAGAGGAGGGGAAGAATAGAGAAGAGGGAAGGTGTGGAAGAAGAGACTGATGAGAGGGGAGGGAGAGTGAACTCCCAAAGATGATTACAGAAGCATAATTTCATTCATCAATAATATCTTAAAGATGATTACACAAGGTCTTCAAATAAAAAATAAGAAACCTATTAATAACTTAAAAAACCCTAATAGTATGTTTGGTTAGTTGGAGTAGAAATTCTATTCTGACCTTATTACCCGTAAAATAATAATTCTACTATTTTGTTACTCTATTAAAAAGACTAAAAATTCTTAAAGGAATAAATATTCCTCCAAATTTGGAATAAAAAAATACCATGCCTTCATTTGTATTTTTTATTCCTTGCGGTTAATGAGTATATATTCCTAAAATAATTATCTTTTAAAATAATTCTTATAGTAAAGGGCTGTTCATCTACCATATGAAATCTCGCTTCCCCTTCACTTTGAATTATCGCTGCCTCTTCACATTCGCTGTCCCAAATACCCATTACTTAGCCGCTGCTCATTTGCCCTTTGAAATCTCGCCACCTTGTCTCTTTGAAATCGTGCTGCTCCTTGTCTTTGAAATTGCCCCTTCACTCTGAAATCTTGCCACCTCAAATACCAATTACCTAGCCGGCTTTCATATGTCTTTCACTTCGAATATCTCGCTGCCCCAAATGTTCTTGGACTTATTGGAAGATTAGCATATGTTAAAATATATTTTCTTTGAATAAGGTTAAAAAAGTCATTAGCACAAAACCCAGTTTTATTTTTCTTATTATTACTATATGCCAAACATTAGAAAATTAATTTTTAATTTAATTTTAATTATTTCAAATGACTAATCAAATATAAGAATAGTAATTCTCAATTTTATTATTACTTTATTTTATTTCTTAAGAATAGTTAGTTTATTATTATCTTATTCTATTTTAGCAATTAAAAGTGTTATAATAGTATATTTAAGAATAGTTATTTTATTTTTACCTTATTCTATTTTAGCAATTAAAAGTGTTATAATAGTATATATTTTGCAGCCCAATAAAACAAAATAACCCATCATTGGCAAATAATAGCCCAAATAAATAAAACTTGAAATTAATAAATCAAAAAAACCAAAGATTCATGTCATCGTCAACTATCTCTGGGTAGAATGAACTCGGTTTTTAGTTAAAATCAGGATGCTTATGTAGTCATTCTCACACTACGAGCTAAGTGATTGTGCTACCTACCTTTGATGTTTATAAACATGGGCCAGTAAAGTTTGAATCTAACAGCCATCAACTCCACTAGGATGGGAGAAATTCAACTCCAGCAAGGTAAGATCCTATTGACCTCGATAATACACAGTAAATCAGGATTAAGGTTATGGAGTGTTGCTTTAATAATTCTTGTGCACTGTGAATCTGACTGGTCTATTTAGCAAACAGGGAAGCTTTGAACATCTCCCTCATAGTTGAACACAATCTGCACATGTAAAATAGCATCATATTTATCCATGTGTGCAGCTAGGTTTGGTAACTCCGTAGGAGTAGATATGGCCTCAAGATTAGGCTTATCCGTGGAGGATACAGAAGGATTAGCTGGTGGGTGGAAATGGCCTTTAGAACTAAGGGTGGAAACTAAAGTGAGATGGAATAGCAATGGCATATGTGTTGGACCAAGCCACTTTAGAGCTTTAAAATGAATGTGTATGGCTATAACCTCAGTCTCCTCACGGGGTTTGGCTCTCCATAACTCTCTGATCAATTAAACAATCTAATCCAATTGTAATAGTGTTTGATATGCCACTAATCAACACGTATGATTTGGAAAAATACGTCAGTCAACGAATCTTCTCAGAACCCGCTAAAAATCTGGGATCAAGCAATTTGATAATTAAGGTGGCCGATCTCAAACAATGTATATTTATCCTCACAAATATATGAGATGTAGTGCAGTTTCACCCAATAAGTTGTGGTTGTATGTATAGAGAATTGTGTGATAAAGCTAGCAATTTACCAGATACTTGGCGAATACGGGGCTTTTCTTCTTAAAAAATTAATATTGGAGAATGGCATTTGAAGTGTTTTTAACTAACTTAATCTAAAGCAAAAATAAAATGAAGCTAATGCTAATAAATAATGCAAAGCAACAATACATGAGCTAAACAAGGGCAACAACAATTCACATTAAAGCATGCACTAACTGAATCTAACTATTCAAACACGGACCACTACTTTGAAACTTTGTCCAAAACAATTGTAAACATGCAGAATTAAGAAACTAATAGCCACAAAACTATTTGCAGAATTAGGAACAACATTATTTCAGAATTGTTCAAAAAAAGTACGCTGAAATTAAATTGGTGTGAAAAAATAAGACGAACTGTTTGTCAGCTTTTATTAGAACTTGGTTCCTAACAATAGAATATAATAGTTCAACTGAAAAAAAAAGCAAGAAAAATGCAGGATTGCTAATAGCAAAAAAAGATACGGGAAATCAAAAAGGTTTGTGAAATGTAAACTAAAATAGTTGTATGCTAGGAATACATTCCTAAGTTCAAGATGTAGCAGTTACAAAAGGAAATCAAACGAAAAAAGGGTAACATCCAATCAATCGAGTTACTAAATAAACGACAACAATTTGTGGGAACCGATAACAGAAAGCAAACGAAACAATTTTTTAATTAGATGTCTGAATTCAAACGAATAATAAGAGCATGTCAAATATAAAGAAACGTGTGCAATAATAAAAAAAATTAACTTTAAATCGCTGGAAAATAAACGAATTATAGCAATAACAAAATTTACTGAACAAATGAACAACGAAATAGAATTGGGAGCAATTAATTGAACTCTTTGAATTGCATTATAGGTGGATTGTTACACTAAGAAAAATGATTACTTTAAGAAAAAAATAACTATAAAAAATTGCTTGCGACTAACTATTAAAAGAGAAGAATAATTTGTACTGCAAAAGTGGTTGCTTTTTTCCCCCTCCAAACTAGACCTACTTAACATCCCAAAATTGTGCTCTCCAGCTGCCTCATGGCTGCACATTGACCTCCCCTTATGTAGGTGAAAGTTAGGATTTTGTTGTTTCCATGTCTTCCAAGATGTTGCGGCCACCTCCCTTGTTTGCTTGGTCTTTCTTGCTTATTTTGTTTGATTGAACTGATTAAAGAAAGGAAATATCTGGCTCCTCTTTTGTCTGGCCACCCACTCCTTGGAATATTTGGAGCCTTAACTGTCCCTGTTTGCTTATGTGATTGATTGAAAAGTTAAGGAAAGCAAATATCCCTTCTTTTGTCTTGAGTTGTGGGCGGCCGCCCCTTTGTTTGTTTGTGCATGGTTTGTGATGGGCTCTTGTGAGTGTGTTCCTTGGCCTGTTTTCAAGCTTTAGCCATTTGCAAGCTTTAACCATTTTGTCAAAGTTTCATTTCTTTCGACTTGGAAAACAAAATAATAAGTCAACTAAGCAAATTAAACAAAATACTAAGGAATAGCAGCTCATAAGTAGGTTAAAAGTGTAATTTCAGTGTTCATCATAAGTGATGCGTCTCTGGATTTGAATTTCGAACAGATTCGGATGATTCTCTTGTCGTGGCTCCGGCTCTATTCCCTGAGTCGAATCCTGCACACTGCTAAACAGAACAGGAGGTCAGCGTGTTCGACGGGAAATTGTCCCACCGAAAATACTTCAACGCTCAAGTCAGTAAAACAGTCTTCGTAAGAAAGAAACTGAAATTGAGAGAGAGAGAGAAAGAGTGTTTGATCCAGATGTAAGAGAGACGTGAGGTCTTCTTGGATTTGGAAGGTGGGAAGGCAGTAAACGGCCATGAGGGCTCGCCTGTTGCCTTAGGGTTTTTTGGAGAATGAAGGTGGCAGAGAAGGCTGATTTCGCAGAGCACTCTATCGTCTTAGAAAGCGTATGCAATTGGATGCGTGGAAGAAAGCGTTAATGAAAGCCTGCCCTTGATGGTGGGTCAAGGGTTTTTTTTGTAGCTGAGAGGTCGATCCTCCTTCTTTGGAAGGAGTGTTTGCCTTCCTGATCTGCCGGCTGGCTTGCCTTCTGGAGCAGATGCCAGTTGCCATGCTGATCGTAATTGTTTCCTTGTGAGGCGGCCAACAACTTTCCAAATCGGGTGCTTTCCTTCCGCGCATGTTACCGTTGGGAAGCCTGGGCTGGCAAGGATTTGGAGAAAATCTGGCGCCTTCCTTATATGGGAGGCGCCAATATTGCCAGTGTCCCTTCCGGTGCCTGTTGAGATCGTGGAATATCCTTGGAGAATCGTTGTTGGCCTTTTGATGATTTGTGGGCCTAAACGGGTCAGGCCCGTTACTGTTGAAAGGCTTCTTGGAACCCAACGTGCAAAACGCAGACGGTCAACGTTCGAGTTGACCGGCAGCGTGCGTGTTGGCCGCCCTCGTGGAGGATGTCAGTTGTTAGCCGCCTGATGGACCATGGGCCTGAGTAAGCCAGGCCCATTTACTGTAATAAAGCTTCTTTGGGCCCAAGGCACGTAAGGCGGACGGTCAACGTTTGAGTTGACCGTCCGTTTGAGAGTTGGCCGCCCGGACGGTCAACGCCAATGTTGACCGTCCCGGTCTTTCCAGCTTTTGGGGCTGTTTTCCAATTGGGCCGTTAGGGTGTTGACCGCCGTCTTGGGCCTTTGTTGACTTTCTGAGTCCAGCCCATTTCTGGTATACCCATCAATAAGGTTTCAACAAACATAGAATAGTCAACTGCCCATGCTGCTCACACAATTGCTTGACATCAGCATTAGTACATGAAGCTCTTGTTAGAGTTTCTTGAAGTCTGCAGTGTCACGTTTCGATTTCTAATCCACTCCAAAGAAAGACTTAAATAGATTAAACAGTTGTAGGCATTATATTTTCCTGAATAGAGACTAAAAGACATTTCCACAAGTCTGCTATAATATTTGTATGTGTCACTAAAATCTTCAGTCTTTGCTCCATTGAGAAAATCAAATAAATATATAGTTGAATATTTTCACAAGGCCATGCTTTTGCCCCAAGCATATAAAGTGTTGATCGGGAGGATCATCAATGAAGTGATACCCTTCATCAATTCCTTGTATAGCAAGTAGAACAATTTTCCACCACTGTGATTGCTTTTTTAATCAAGTTGTTAATTGGTAATACAAGAAGATATAATAGAAACAGTCTTGGAAATAACAGTTTTTCATTCACTTGTTCCATATTCAGCAGCACTGTTCACATAATATAAAAAAAGAGCAATGGGATATCATTTTTTTTTTTTTTTTGAAAGGATTATCCTTTTCACAAAGCTAAAGTAATAGTGATATTTACAACATTCGTGAAACCCTAGCTGAGCTCTGAAAAACAAAAGCCCAAGCTTTGGTACTATCTAGAAAGAAAATAGGAGAAGAGTGGAAGATAGGTAGCCGAACAGAGAAACCCTCTCAATATGGGTTTTGCTTTATGTACTTGTATTTATAAACTTATTTTATATTACAATAACAAAAGTACCCTTACACATACATATCGTTCTAACCCTGAATGATCGGCCTACATGATGTTTGGAACTCAAATCAACCTTTACCATGCCTGACTTAAACATACACAGAGATGACAACTTTTAAGTATGGTCAGAAATGCCTGGTTCCTTAAAGTCACCTTTTTGATCTGCCATTAGTAAGGGTGCAGCTGGTTGCCCGTAGCTGTGTCCAATTTACTCATGATTTGTGCTCTTCATCCTTGTTATTGCATTTGAACTGGCTACCCTTACTTGTCAGGACAGGCAAAGCACAACCATCTCATCACATGTTTAACATCCACCTCTTCAAAACCATCTGAGCACATGTTTGAACACTCACCTGTTGCTTCTAATCGCTTGACGAAGTCAGGACAGTCAAAGCACAACCATCTCATCACATGTTTAACATTCACCTCTGTATAACCATCTGAGCACGTGGTTGAACACTCACCCGTTGCTTTTAATCACTTGACAATGGCATTGAAATAACCATCCACAAGCATCTCTGTATACTCATTTGCAAGTTCCACAGGATTCTTCCATAGTGCCCTTCTTTAATTGGAGTGTTTGAGCATAGATTAGACATTGGACTTTGGAGACAGCATGTCCATTCACAGTCTAGCTTTTCGTCTGCGCTTCTTCTACTACGAATAACTTAATTAGAATCACTCCTGTAATCTACTTTAATACTTGTTTAGTCCCAGCACACCCCCGTGTTACAGTAGCAACGTAGTAATGATTGTTTCCCAAGACAGCTCCTGTGTATTCTCTTGAAATTCTTGGATTCGACTTTAGTCTGTAGTTGTTGGTTTCACTGTGCAATACGTGTAATCTGATGCACAATATGTGGACAAGTGTTATTTTTTCTAAAAGATTATCATTACGAATCATAGTTAGTACTCCCTATGTGTACACCAAAAGCTGCGGGAAGGGATCTCCTTTTGGCAACAGGGAAAAAAAAAAAAAACTGGAGCTGATTTTGCTGGGCACAACCTAACAATTCATCCAATACCTATGTACGCGGTAAGCTGGGGGTTTGCAAATTCCACAACTATGTTGTAGTCTTCAACAATCCAATTAATGGCAACTTATTCTTCACAATTACGTATCTTATTCCATTGTGCTTAAGGGCTTATTTAAACTTTCATATTCCATATGGCAACATCCATTAACTAGTAGAGTGGGGAAGAGAGAATTCCTCACGTCTTTTTGGCAGGTGTCCAGAACAGCAAAAAGGGAAGCCTGCCCCACTGAACTGTTTATCTTTTGAGTCATTTCCACTAGCCTATGAGCAGATGTTTTCTGTCCCACAGTCTATTGTTCTCCTGTTGCCTTTGCATTGGCTGCTTATCTTTCGTATTTTCTTTTGCGTTTGGAACCCATACTTTCCCCACCTTTGGCCTGCCTTAGATTGATCAATCTTATGCCCACATCCAGAGAATTCAGAGCATTGTTGTTGAATCCATTCATGTGCTGCAGATTGAGTTATCACTTTCCTATTATGACACTTCGCACACTTTCCACAAGCTCTGTCACAGCAATGTCAACAAGCACCTGTGCTAAGGAAATTTGTTGCATATTGGCTTTGATTTGATCGTACAGATTGGTTTCCCAACCTTCTTGCTGGGAGCGGATACTCTCTCCACTGTAATAACTGACAGGGTGGCTGATTCCATGTCGGCATAAAATGGATTGACTCCTCAATACAGAAACCTTCTGTCCTTTTAAGCATTTAGAGTTGAAGAACATTGTATTTGCTTCCAAGATCATCCTTTTCACTTTGTCATTTGCAAATTTGAAAGTAAAGAAGCCTGAAGCCCCCATCATGCAAGAACATTTTGGGCATGTGGCCAGATTTCTACTTAGCTTTCACATTTTCCACCATGGATGCAAATGGCACTGATTCTACAAGGACATATATAATTAGGCATTAGTTCCAGCAATTCAGCTCTTCTTGTATCTCTGTTTCATGATAGTCACCACATGAGACTGACTCAACATTACTCAATTCGTATTGCTTTTGATGTTAGGATTTCTTCCGACAATCAATTCAACTCCTTGTTAAGATTTTCCTGTTTCTTTTGGTGTTTCTCCTAGTCTCATGCCCCGTTCTTCAATTTCAGAACTGGAGAATTCTTATTCTCCTTTGCCACACTGGACACAATTCCAATTTCTGGTCACTGAATTTCCAATTCTTCAATTTTGCTTGCTTAATGTAGCCACAGAACCACAATCCACGGTTTTCATACTTAGATTTGCATATACATGATCAGTTTTTGGAGAAGCTTCCATGATTTCCTGCTTGGATCTTTCTTGCACAAGTGGTCTTCATTCTTGTTTCACTATGGAGGGGTAGTGCAGGTGAGTGTTGTTAAAGTCGTAAGGCACATCAAGGCCGAACGGGTCCTAGGGATGAGGCACAAGGTGTAGGCCAGATGGAAGTGAGACGCCCATTTACAAAATAGTTGTATAGGGTGTTATTGTAATAAATTCAAATTGTTAAATCTAGTAATAGAATAAGGGATACCAAGAATATTTCTGACAATAATTATAAACTTAGTTTAACTAGCGATATAAAAATTGCCAATTAATAAGCAATATTCACCACAAACATAGGGGCAATAAAATTGATTAACAAGCTTGAGATATTATTATTAAGATATTCATAGTAAAGTATAATATTTGTCATAATCATAAACAAAGGGCCATCAGCTTCTCCTTCTTATGTTATAGGCTTGAATGACGGTTTGGTATATCTTTCTAGGTTAAAGTCTTCATCATATACAAATTCTAATAATAGTGTAGTTTTGAAGACATATCATTCTAGATTATTATTATTTCTCAATTTAGTGTAATGTATAACCTTATTTACTCCAATGGTTTTTATATTTAAAATTCTTTGTTAATTAATCATTCTTAAATATAAATTCATTATCATCATCACAATCTCCATCAATTCTTTTAATCATGTACTTATTGCTTTCGTCAATTTTAATTTTACAAATATCAAGTTATTATTAAAAAAAATAATTAAATATAATGGCTAATTAAAAAAGAAACAATTTCATTGTTTTTGACAAAAATCTATGAGGTGTTCAAGATGCACACATTGGGCCTCAAGCCTCTTGGAATGAGTCTTGCATATGTTTGCTGAGGCGCTAGGCTTTGAGCTCTAATCCTAGGTATACTTGAGGTGCATCTTTAACAATATAGGTGCATGTGAGCATGCTAGCATGTACCAAGAGCTTCTAATGAACTCGCTCTATTACGTTTTTTATGGGACTGAAATATTACTCTTGATAATTCACAAAAAGGGGGTTTAGATTAGCTAACTGTTCTATTTGCTTCTGATAGATTCCATCTGTGTAAACTGGTTTTCTTAGTTGCAAGTTCCCAGGAATGCTTAGCATACTGAATATAGCCTTGGTGATTTATCGTGGGTTACTGCTATGAATGGGAAAACAGGAATAACTGGTTGATTCTAACCCCGTGCCAATAATTCCTTATCATGGAACAAAAGTAATGAGTTGCTATCAGTGACAGCATTGACAAGAATATGAATCTGTCAGAATTCGGTGCTGGGTGACTGAATTTGTTATTTTAGTGGGATATGGGATTGTTTCCTTCTTTTCAAACGATTTTATTGTCTTTTTATGAAATCTTATTCTTACAATTTTAGTGTTTTGGATTAGAGCTACTCTTTATGTTTCCTTGGTGGTGCCATCTCAGCACACAATCTATATAACACTGTTTTTCATTCAAAAAGGGCTTCAATTTCATCTCTTGGAGTCATATGAAACATTTTATATTGGGTGATGGCGGAGACACTATCAGATTTAATTTCATGTACCAAGGAGCTGTAGAGGTGTCAGCGGTGTGGGTGTTGAAGTCTTCAATAATGCATTATTTGGGAAGTGGATTTGGAGGTTTTCCCCAGAAAGGACAACCAATGGACCATTGTTGCTACATATGAAACTAATTTTCTTGGTTGGTTGTCTTTCCCGGTTTTGTCTCCTGGTGTCTTATGAAGCATTTTCAATGGTATGGTGGTGGTGACACTAATAAATTTGGTTTTATGAAATGAGGAAATTCTAATTGGCCTCTGCAGTTAATGATGTTGAATTTATCATTAATTCTGCCTTTTGCTGGTGAATTTGAGGTTTTTGGTGGAGCAGCTATGTGGGAGGATAATTGTGGCTATATAGTAAAGTGAATTGCTTGGCTGGTTTTTTTGTCATCTAAGTAGAGTTTTAGACTTTTCAGCATTTGTTTATTGAAGTTATATTTGAGAAAACTGAAGTTGATTTCATTCAGTTGAAATGCAGGTCCATCAGGTTTTGGCAACCAGCTAGGATATTTTCAGTTTATGACTGTTTGCAGTTGCCAAGAATTTGCTTCAGGTGCTGGTTGTAATGGCAGAGATGAAAGTGCTGTAGGCATATTCGAATGGGGTCAAAATCAAGAGGCTTTATTAGAGATCCTAGGTTTGTTAACCATGCTTTTGACTTTGCAAGTGCATTCAGATATGCTGATTGAAGTTGTTTGGAAATCTGAGCACATTCGTATTTTCTGTCTTCTTTTTACAAGTTTCTGTGGAGGTGTTTGTGTGGTTTCAATCAAATATGAAATAACAACTAAGGCAGCCGCCATAATTCCCTGGTTGGCTTGGGAGGTATTGTGGGTTGAGTAATCCAAATGATAAGTTGCAGAAGTGTTATATTTTGCAAACAAGCCTTTCATGTGCAAAAGTTGGTCTGAATCAGTGAAATGTTCTGTCTTATCTTCTCATATCATGGAAACTTTGGTTTGTGCGCTTGTAATCAGAACTGTTGGGTGATTTAAGTCCAAGTGAGATTAGTAGTTATTGGCATGCAAATCTGTAACGGCAACTGGCATTTCACAGTGAGAAAGAAATGGTAGAGCCTTTGACAGTCTGGATAAGTCTGAGTGAGATTTATCTTATCGGTTCCATGAATTAAACTTTTTAGATTGAAGTGTTTTATATTTCATCACATACATGCTTCTAGATTTTGGGATACAGTATTCATATATCTATTTTTTGCTGAATTTGGTTTCGTTTATTTGTTTTACTTTATTTAATTTGTTCATGGCACCTTGGAACCCTCAACTGCTGTTTAGTACATACAGGAGGGTAAATTTATCATTACCAAACAAATAGAGAGCCAGTCATGCGCCTAATTTTTGTCACAAGCTGTTGTCATGAGCTCCTCCGGATCAACCAGTCACCACCACGAGCTTGCCTCATCGTCAGTCCTTTCTCTTCTCTGTCAACCGCCTTTTCTCTCGTCAGTTGATTGTGAATGCAAACTACTAGTGGTTGTTTCTCTCATATCAATCTTAAGTTTTTAACTTTTTTGCTAATTTCTTAATAGCTGCAATACTTGTTTGATTTTTGTCTAAGACACCTTATTTTGCTTTGAGATTAAAAACTAGCCGGAATGTGTTTAGAAGCATGTTCTAAACATAGTGCAGTGTGTCCCTGCTTGTCTGAATTGACAAAAAATGAAACATTCCGGCAAGTCTCCGATACCAATCAGGCGCCGATATGTCACCCAGGGAAAGTGTCCGTGCATCCTAGCCTGTTAATGGATATACATCATACTTATAGATTAGAAGGGAGCAGGCTTGCGTGTTTAGATGAGAAGTGGCAAAAACCTTCCACCAGATCTGCCTTGTTAATCCTAATGGACCTTCAGTGTTTGGGGTGGATGGGGCAGATTAGCAAATATGGTTTATATAGCTGAGATTGAATAATGTTACTCATGGCTTGTTGACAATTAATGTAGTTTCTTTCAGACTGTTTTTTGCCAATCAACTCTACTGCTTAACCCTTTTAGAAGCCTCATGTTTTGAAAAATCGGCGTTTAGACCATTGAACATCTAGTGTGTTGAATAGCTATAGAAGCTAGAAAAGGAAGCTAATATTTGTAAATTCAATACACGCAATGAAATATAATACTAAATGCTCATACCGAATTTCATCAATATTCACATGAGACACTATAAATATAAGGTGCTGTGAAGGAAAGGACACTCAATATGAGACGAAGAGAAAACTCGTGAGCGTGTTCATGGAAAAAAAATCTGGATTGTTGGTCACGAATTGAAAATTGACTATATGAGAAAAGTAAACAAAGAGAACAGTAGTTTTGACATGCTATCTAAACACGAGCTACCTAAGCAAAGAGTTGTGACTATCCGCAGATGTGCAAACCCACAACAATGACAGAACCCTTCTAGCTTCTCCAGGCGGACCTCAGTCGACGAACTCTTTAAGTTCAAACAAAGCCTCAATTCCACACTAATGCCATACGAGGAACTCTGTAGAATTGTATACTAGGATATGTGTTTTTAAGTGTTTTGTAGAGGATTTACAAAATCTCAGTCATCAACAAAAAAGAAAATTTCTCAGTGTTTGGTATTTCTCTCGAAAACTCGCATTAGACAATCAAAGAGCTCTCAAATAAGGTCTCTCTGGATATTCAGTAAAATGGTTTGTTCATCTTAGAGAAGTTTGAGGGTAGATAAAAATGTGAAAGCTTTGGTTGTAGTTCAAAAAAGTGGGTAATGGGAAAAACTTCCATTCGAGTGAAGATCATGCGGACGTATGCAACAGCTCATGCAATTAGTCGAGGGGACAACAAGCAAAAGACATCTTATAGGACAATGTTCAAGCGAACCATCATGTGGTAATCACACTAAACCTCTCGGCCAAAATAGTGCACAAGTGAGCATAGATGCAGACATCAATAAAATCCTCTTAGATAAATCACTGCTTGAGTGAATTGGTGCGAACCCATCACACAGTTCATCTTGATCAAATCATGCTTGTGGAAACTGGTATGCCTATATCTAGCAGAAGCTCTCAGACAGTTCACTGCTTGATTGGCCATTATGAGGAACACGAGCACAGGCTTTTGGGCAGTTTATTGATTGACCAGCCCTCACATCAAACACGAGGAGAGTTGAACTGGACTTCTTCTACCACTTCACCCAAGAATAGACACAAAACTAGATTCTGGTGAGATGACACAAATTACAATACCACTTATCAAGGAGACTGCCAACACAAACAATCCTAACATGTTTTCCGAATCTTTAGCAGATTGTGTCTAATGCACCTATTTCTTTCACTTGCTTCAAAACGGCTGCTACAAATTGAGATCCTTTTTGACTGTTATTTTAATTGAAGGCTATGTAGCTGAGCCTTCCTTGCTGTTCCCTCTGTTTTCTACCGATCAACCCTGCTGCTTTGTCTTCTCCAAAGTGTCACGTGCTTTGAAAAATTTTGGCTAATTATGTACAAGTCACCTAGCTGTTTAGCTTCTCTTTGGTTGTTGGATGGCCCTTAAAAATGACAGCATTTTTTATTGTCATTTGATGAAAGCCTTTTTTGCTAGGCTGAAATAAAGAAATGAAAAACCTGTGAGTTGTAAAATATTTTTTATTTGTCCTGATGGGGAAACCATTTATTAGTTGGTTATAAGCAGAATATTTATCTGCACGCATGTTTTTTAGTTGCATTAGTGTGTCACAGTCACAGAGATAGAGGGGGACGGTGGGTGGTCGACAAAAGAAAGATTAAATCTGACAATTGTGCTAGTTTTTTGATTATGATGTTCATTATTATATCATTTCAGGTACAGAGTTGTAAACGCCGGAAAGTTTCCAACTGTTTCTGATGCTCAAAAACAAGTTGGTGGCAGTTATTATGTTGTGCGGGCAATCCTTCAAGAGCTACAGCACAACTCTAACCTAATTCCTGTAGTTTATGAGAAGTCATTGTTAGAACAACCAGCTAAAGAGAGTGATATTTCAGCTGGTGGTGTTGAAAAATATTCAGAGACTCCTATGACATTCAATAGAACAGTTGCCACTGTTTTGGGTGACAACAACACTGTTGTGGCTGAAGAGTTCTCGAGCAGCCGGAGGATGACTGATGCAAGATTTGAGAGGGATTTACATGGTGCTGATGAAGTTTCAGGCATAGAAGCTGAAGATCTTGCCAGCAGTTGGATGACAGAGGATGTAAAACTTGAGAGAGATTATCAAAATGCATCTATTAATCATCTGGACAGCAATGAAGGTGAAAGCTGTTTGGAAAAGAGAGAAGAGTTTGATACATTCAGTACGGTTGGGAAGACTCCACTGAAGGAAACTGTAAAGCTCATGAGAAATGTAAGTTTGAACTGCTGTCATATTTGTAATCATCTACTGCTTTGCCCTTTGTTTGGTTTCCATACGTTCTAACAATATTGCAAATATCGGGTGATATATATCAATATTAAGATCCCTCAATACTAATATTTTCTAATACTACAACAATGTTGCAATATGTTTCTAATCAGCAATATGTCATGATATATTAGCCAATACGACTTTGTTAGCTTACGATTTTTGTTTTTTTTTTTTTCCTTTTTAACATCGGATATGATACATTACCCAACATGTGTGATAAGGATATATACTCGATTGGTACTAATACCTATTTCGATACCGACATTTTTATTCATGCATTCTAGTCTGTGCTATGTTTTTTTAGGGATCAAAGGCAGTGTCGTATGTTAGATATGTTAGGGGTCAACAAAGATGATATTGATACCTGTGTTATTGAGGTGTTTCAGCAGAGTGCTTCCCAGTTCTCTTTCTTAAAATAATGGGGGAGCATGGGGATCAGAAGGTGACACTGTTACTTAACAAATATTTGAGATAATAGCATGTAGTAGGCTAAAGGAGCAACCCTTTCTTCCTTGCCGTTAGGTTCTCACTGAAAATGTTTGTGCCTTTCTTTTACTTCCAATCTCTTCACTGGTTTCTAAATACCCGTAAGCAAGATTCCTGCTTCTTTCTTGTGATTCTTTTCGCTCTCTGTGCACCAGTTTGCTGTTTTGATCTAGTTTACTAAATGTATTTCTGACATGAAAAATTAGGCTCATGTTTCATTAGATATATTTATTCTTAACTGCTTTAAGTCACTTGTGATCGACTTTTTATGTACCTAGGAAGATGATACCAAGTTTCTTACAGCATCAAGTCCTGTGCTTACAGCGGGAAATGGCCGAGTTCCTCGCCCTTGCAAAGAAGTGAAGGTTGTTGAGGCAGATGAGACATCTTCTGATGACTTTCTGAAACCCAATGTTTCAAGTACCAAACCAATTCACGATCATGCTTCCACTGGTTTTGACGGATTATCGAGGTATGAACAACAAAGCATTTTATTGGTCTGATTTATCAATTACCAGTATCCTGTCTATTGGTGCAAATATCGGCCGATGTCTATTAGTATCAAAGGCACCCAATGTCTATATTTTCCGATATTGCGACAATGTCATGATATTTTTAAATATTGGTGAGATATCGTGATAAATTTGGTTGATAAGTTGGCCAATACAACCCGGTTAAGTTATGATTTTCACGAATTTTTTTTTCCCGCTATATCTGATACTAGTACATGTTGTCAAATATGTTTGATATTAATATAACTACGACCGATTGAATACTGATATTTTTATACATGATCCTTTCCATTCTTACAACACCTTGCTCCAGCATCTTTTGGGTTGATTACTTCTTTGATGACTATCCTTCGGATCCATCAATCCAATCTTGCTAGTGTATCGTGTAACCTAAATGAGAGCCATCTTAAAAGCTTTTCCATAATTTGTTTTTCATGGGTGCTACTCCTAAATTCTTAGAAGGGTGTTCATTTCTCATTTTATTTTCAGAGTTAGACATTTGGTTCATCTAAACATCTTGTTTTTGTTGTTCTTCATATAAATATTTCTTTAAAGGAAGAAAAAAATACTAGTTGGTGAAAAAAACACTGAATTGCATGATCTGATGTCCATGCTTTGGCTGCCTAGGGGCTTTTTGGTACAATGAGAAGGCAATGAATGAGAATGGGTGGTCACTACATGCACATTTTCATATGCATTCGTGGAAATCACAATACTCATTTAATTATCATTAAGGAATCAAACCTTCTGTATTTTCTTATATTCATATCCAATGGGGTGTGAGCATAGATGCAAATGTCGGCCAATATTGGCCTCCGATACCAATATTTTTTGATTTTGCGACAATATCGTAATTTATTTGGCCTTACAATCTTGTCAGCTTATAATTTTAAATTTTTTTATCTATACATTTGAAACAAAAATATATTATTAGTATATTTGATATTAATGTAGCTATGACCAATACAGATACTGATATTTTCATCCTCAGGTGTGAGCATGAAAATATCGAAATGGAAATAACAAAGAAAGTTAAAAGAACATCCCCCAATTACTGAACCAGTGTATTTGCATTTATCTATTTTTGTTCTTAATTTTTTACCATATATTTTCATTCCTTTTATTCCTACAAACCGATCAACCCATCGCGACACAATGCCTGCAGCATGCTTATTGCACTTATGAATTGATGAAGATATACATCAAGTTACTGATAGATTGTTCTTCAGGGACACCTCCTTGCAGACTACGAAGCCTAATGTGCCGCAGAAGAAATTGTCTTTCTGGGAAAGTCTGAGGTCTTTTGCAGGCAACATTATCAGCGGCTGGAGAAAGTCGTAAATCGTTCTGTAATGTTAAAAATGGCCAAAATTCAATGCGGCAACGAGGCTTCCAGGTTTTTTTTGGCATGCCCATGACTTCACTTCCTTCGGAAGAACTGCTTGATTTTAAGGAACCTTTGCGGGCCGAAAGGAAGTTGCATGCCACGAGATGGGCGTTTTCTATTGCCATTGGCAAACAACACGAAGACCAAAACTTCTGAATTCGAGTCGGTCTTGTGTGAATTGTCACTGTTTCTGTCGGCTAATATAACATGAAGAACAAGAACCGTAACATCGGGTTTGGGTTCAAGAGATCTTTCATAGGTAGATTGCTTCGCTGTTAATATGCCATTTTGGTGGTTGTAAAGTCTGATGTTTATGGATGTCTTCCATTAACGCCCAAGATGGTGGCTGCAAGCCGAAAAATGATGCAGGAAGTTAAAAGTGGTGGTTAAATATGCTGTAAGTTTTAGTAACTGTAAATTTTTGAACACTTGGCACATTTAAATCTCTCTTTAATTTTCATACTCTTAATTTCTTCTCCAGTCATGTGTTTATTGGGTATAGCTAGAAATAGCTCTCTGTTGTGCGATTTTTTTTCAATTCTTAACTAAATTTTGTCGCTAGAGCGACTCTCATATGAATATCGCGTAATCTTTGCTAGATATCTCCATTTAAGCATATTTTTCCTGTTCTTTGGATAACTTATCTATTAAATATAAAATTTACAAGATAGTTATCTAAAATCTACCAAAATGCATCCAACCTATATCCAAATAATCATTATTGAAATGGAAGTGTAAATTGGGCCACGGCTCCATTTGATTGGATGGACAATTTCTATGATGGCAATGATTGAAACTGAGTTTAAGCCAATTATATATAATATATGTTATTATCT
>JAODPA010116386.1:0-18751 GCA_025585075.1 Nepenthes mirabilis
ATTTTGTCACGTCCAATTTGTCCAAAATTATAATTAATATTTAATTAATCCGAACAAAATCTGGGATATTACACAATTAGCTAAAATATAGAACAACAGCTAAATGTAAGGAATTGATTGGTAACTTGGTGTAAAGAGCCAACTCATGTGAGGCTTTCTCAAACACCTTTTATTCAAAGGATCATCCGTCCAAGTCAAAAGAAAGAGAGAAAATACTTTGTGAAGTCACCTTATGAGGTGTTAATAATGAAGCCTGTGTTAAATAATTGTCTTGATTTTCTTCTTTTAAGTGGCACACCTGTCAAACTGTCATATTCAGCAAGTGATTAGAGTTGTCGTAGATTTGATAGCTTTCCATATTATTCAGCATATCTGATGGGTACACCAGTAATGGGTTGGCCCAAAGAAAGGTTAACGGAACCCAAGAAGGCCAGTCAATATTTTTAACGGCCCAGTGAGGAGACGAGTCCAGGAATTGGAAAGTCCAAGACGGTCAACGTTGGCGTTGACCGTCTCGGTGACCAACTTGCTCGCAGACGGTCAACGCAATATTGACCGCCCTTGCGCAGCTCGATTGGGCCTTTAGGGGCTTTGCTACAATGATGGGCTTATTCCATTCTGGCCCACAGCCCATCAGTTGATCGTTAGCTACTCTCCCTTCGTTCACCACGAAGGCGGCCAACACGCTGACGGTCAACTCAGACGTTGACCGTCTGCGCCCTACACATTGACCCCAAATGACACCTTTCTACAGAAATAGGCCTACTCTGTTTGGGCCCACCACTCATCAGACGGCCAACCACAGCTTTCCAAGCGTTTTCCACGATCTCAATTTACACCATAAAGGATACTAACAAGATTGGCATCCTTCAAAAACGAAAGCGCCAGATCTTTCCAATTCCGCGCCAGCCAAGGCACTCCAACGGTAATATGCTGAGGAGGAAAGAAACTAACTTGGAAAGTTGTTGGCCGCCTCACAAGGAAACAATCACGATCAGCATGGCAATCGGCATCTGCTCCAGAAGGCAAGCCTGCCAGCAAATCAGGAAGGCAATCGCTCCTTCCAAAGAAGGAGGATTGGCCTCTCAGCTACAAAAGAAGCCATTGAATCATTATTTAAGGCATGCTCTCATTGATGCTTTCATTGACGCTCTGATTAAGGCTTTCATTGACTCACGCTTTCTGGAACACATCCAATGGCCTACGCATTTTGAAAGACGATTGTGTGCTTAGAGAAATCTGTCTTCTCTGCCACCCACATTCTCCAAAAACCCTAAGGCAACGAGCGAGCTCTCACGGCCGTTTACTGCCTTCCCACCTCCCAGATTCAAGAAGACCTCACGTCTTTCTTATATCTGGGTCGAACACTCGGACTCTCTCTCTCTATTTTCAGTTTCTTCCTTTTGAAGACTGTTTTACTGACTTGAGCGTCAGAGTGTTTTCGATGGGACAACTTTCCACCGTTAATGCTGACCTCTTATTCGTTTTAGTGGTGTGCAGTATTCGTACTCACTGAATGGAGCAGGTTTAAACTATCCAGAAGAATCCGAATCTATTTGAAGTTGGATCCAGGTACGCATCATTGGCGTCGTCTGTGGGAACCGCTTACAAAAAATCGACCACCAAAATCTGCACAAACTCTCTCTGTCACCTTCTGATTCTGCAATGGTGAACACAAGAGCCCAAGCTAGCGATCCCGTTAGAGAAACTGCTAACCCCGACCAGGACCATGCTGCTGATGTCGTGGTCAATGGGGCCACGGGCAGGGTTCCATCTCCTTATTTTTAACAACTGGTGGAGCAGATGCAGGCCAACAATTGCCTGCTCCAATAACTGTGCACGCAGAACGAGCAACGATAACAGGCGGCTCCACCAGCGGCCATTCCAGCTCCTGCCACCAAAAGGGGTTGCCAAAGGAAGAAGAAGTCGGCCAAAAGGCCCACGAAAGCCGGAGACATTCCGGCTCCAACGTCCTCCTGCGTTCCTGGCCAAAATAGGCCTATGGAACGCTCCGAGAGTATGTCTCTGACAGAGAGCCCAGAAAGAAGAAATTCCCGATACTCACGGGCAGAAGACAACAACGCAGTCCAGGAGCGAGCCTCCAGGACTACCAGGTCTACTGGAGGCAGCAGCCGACCGGCTGCTGAACCTGCCAGAGACAAGACAGAGTTGAGGGATTACCTCAACTCCAAACGGTCAGCCAACGCCACTTGCGTCGATCCGCGAGTGGACGAAATCTAGAACCACGTGTTTCAAAATGACGAGCGCGCCATCGACTTGGACAGATCTCCTTTCACTGCGGAGATCCTGAACCATCCACTGCCATCAAAGTTCAAGATGTCGTCCCTTGACTTATACGATGGGGGCAGTGATCCGGTTGACTACCTGGATCACTTCCGCACCCATCTAAGTCTACAAGGGTTAGAAGACTAGGTAATGTGCCGCTGCTTTCCACTCACTTTGAAGGGAGACGCCAGGATCTGGTTCTATCATCTCCCTTCAAGCACTGTCTGTAGTTTCCATGAGCTCACGGACCTCTTCCTGGCTCAGTACGCTTCGAGCCGACGGGAAGAGAAACAACCATGGCACGTCTCCCACATAAAGCAAAAACCAGGAGAGAACCCACGGCGTTTCCTGGATCGTTTCGTGGCTGAGGCCAGAAGGATCCCCAGGATCACAGAGGAGATGAAGCTGGGGAGTTTCATCTCTGTGCTTACTTTCGGTGACTTCTTCAAGCACATTGCCCACAAGAATCCACAGACCTTTTGCGAGGCGGAATCCATCACCAGGGCCTATGCTGCAGCAGAAGAGGCCAACGAGGCAAAACGTCCTGAGCGGGCGGATCAGCCTCGGCCATTCCCTGGTGAAGGGAAGAGAAAATACGGCGACGGAGAACACACCCGCCAGAAGCAGCACCAGACTGGGCCCCCAGATGGCAAGGATTATGGGTCCACCAGTTTCACACCTCTGACAGACACGTGCGCCAACGTCCTCATGCAGATCTGTGGAGAAAAATTTCTGAAGTGGCCCAAACCGCTGAAAAAAGACTCTGGAAACCAGTCAAAGTAGTGTGACTTACATCGCTCTGCTGGCCATTCAATTGAGGACTACAAGACACTGCAGAGGAAAATTGAGGACCGGATTTACAGAGGACACTTCACGAAGTTTGTTAGAGGCCCTGGACAGAACTCAAGAGCGGCTGATGAAGAGGGGCAGGAGCATACTCCTCCCCGGAACAGGATTGTGGCAGGAGTGGTTAACATGGTCACCACTCGACCTGCCAGGAGCCCGGCGGACAGCAAGGAGCAGCAGATTGGGAGGAAGAAGCAGCTCACAGTAGATAATACTATTAGCTTCAGTGATTGTGACTCAAATCATGTAATGTCCCCCCATGCTGATCCCCTTATAATCTCAGCACTCATTTCAGATGCTACTTCAGACTACCAGCTGAAACGAGTCTTTATTGATAATGGTAGCTCTAAGGACTTGCTTTACTTGGATGCGTTCTTTAAATTAGGCTTAAAAAGGAACCAATTAAAACCCACAGAAGGGCCTTTATAGGGCTTTGACAATGAACCGGTGCCCGTTCAAGGGACAATCCAACTGTAAGTCACCCTGGGTACCTATCTGAAAATATCAAGTCGCATGCTAACCTTTCTGGTAGTCGACCTGCCCTCAATATACAACGCTATATTGGGTAGACCTTGCCTGGCGGCATTCGGGGCAGTTACCTCGATTCCGCACCTTAAAGTGAAATTTCGAACACCCTACGGTGTTGGGGAGGTGTTAGGCAACTAAATCATTGGGCGGACATGCTACATGTCTCAGATTGCCCTTAGCGGTAGCACTAGCACGGTAGGAGAACTCGATCACCGAGACGAGACCACCCTGCAACAGACGCAACCCGGTGAAGCCACAGATCTGGTCCCACTAAATCTAGAGGAGCCGGAGAAGTGTGTGCAGATTGGCGGATTACTCACTGGCACACTACGCGCTGAACTGATTGCGTTCCTGCAACGGAACGCTGACTTGTTTGCATGGACTCCCGCAGACATGCCCGGGATTTCGGTTGAGGTGATAGTCCACAAGTTGAGCCTTGATCCTGACCGAAAGCTGGTCAGCCAGAAGCGAAGGAACCACTCTATCGAAAAGCTGATCGCCATCCGAGAAGAGGTGAAAAAACTACTGAACGTTGGGTTCATTAGGGAAGTCCAGTACCCAAATTGGCTTTCGAATGTCGTCCTAGTTAAAAAGAGCAACGAAAAATGGCGAATGTGCGTCGATTTTACCGACGTCAACAAGGCCTGCCCGAAAGACAGTTTTCCCTTGCCCAGGATCGACTTACTGGTTGACTCCACGGCTGGACATGAGCTGCTCAGCTTCATGGACGCCTATTCGGGTTACAACCAGATTCGAATGAGTCCGGAAGACGAAGAGCATACATCTTTCATGACGGACCAGGGCACCTACTGCTACAAAGTGATGCCCTTCGGACTGAAAAACGCTGGAGCAACTTACCAGCGACTGGTCAACAAGATGTTCGAAAAGCAGATTGGTCGCAACATGGAGGTCTACGTCGACGACATGCTCGTCAAGAGTAGGGTCACTGGCGACCACATACGTGACCTGGAAGAATCATTTGAGGTGCTCCGCCAGCACCAAATGAAGCTGAATCCAGCCAAGTGCGTCTTCGGGGTGGCCTCTGGGAAGTTCTTGGGTTTCATCGTCTCCCAGCAGGGGATCGAGGCAAACCCAGAAAAGATTAAGGCCCTCGCTGACATGGCTCCCCCACGGAACGTCAACGACGTCCAGCGATTGACTGGGCGGTTGGCAGTTTTGTCCCGCTTCCTCGCGAAGTCTGGTGACAAGTATCAACCCTTCTTTAAAGCTCTAAGAGGAACGAAATCCAACGGATTCCAGTGGACGGCTGATTGCCAGTCCGCCTTCAATGAATTGAAGTAGTATCTGGCCAGTCCGCCACTGCTAGCGTCACCCAAGGATGGGGAAGAGTTGTACCTTTATTTGGCAGTATCGGAAGTATCCCTCATCTCCGTCCTCGTGCGCCAGGAATCCGATACCCAGCAGCCGGTCTACTATGTGAGCAAAACATTGATCGGCCC
Organism: Nepenthes mirabilis; assembly: GCA_025585075.1. NCBI lineage: Eukaryota > Viridiplantae > Streptophyta > Magnoliopsida > Caryophyllales > Nepenthaceae > Nepenthes > Nepenthes mirabilis. Next base: position 5,121 of record JAODPA010116386.1, read on the forward strand.
AGAAACGCGCTATCCACGCGTTGAAAAAATGGCCATGGCACTTATCTTTGCAGCACGGAAATTGATGCCATACTTTCAGGCACACCGCATAGTAGTCCTTACTGACCAGCCGCTGAAAGGCATACTCCAGAAACCCGACATTTCGAGATGGCTGGTAAAGTGGACTATTGAATTGGGTGAGTTCGACATCGAATTCAGGTCCAGACCTGCCATAATAGCGCAGGCTCTGGCTGACTTAATTGTCGAGACCACGACCCTAATTCACGAAGAACAGCCCGCAGAAAACACGGAACAGCCCGACAAGGTCCCAGAATGGACACTCCATGTGGATGGATCATCCACGGACTGTGGCAGCAGAGCAGGGGTGGTCCTTACGACCCTGATGGATTCGAGATCAAGTATTCCCTAAAGCTTGACTTTCAGGCGACCAACAACCTCGCCGAGTATGAAGCCCTGCTAGCTGGCTAGCGATTAGCAAAGAGTGCTCTGCGAAGAGGTTGGCGATTTACAGCAACTCCGAATTAATCGTCAACCAGGTCAATGGGGGCTTCGAGGTGAACAACCATTCCTTGGCCAGGTACCTGGCAAAGGCAAGGGAGCCATCCAGGGTTTCAGCAAACTGACCCTGATTCACGTTCCTCGAACCGAAAATTGGAAGGCAGACCGGTTGGCCAGAGCCGCTGCTTCCGAAAGTCCAGAACAGTATTCGAGGGACATGCGAGAGATCCTGAACGCTCCCAGCATAGAGAAACAGGAGGCAATGCAGATTTTCAAGATGGAAAACTGGATGACGCCCTACCTTAGATACTTGGCCGACGGATCACTCTAAGAGGACACCGAAAAGGCCAAGCGAATTAAAAAGATAGCCGGCTGGTACACGGTAGTCGATGGGCGGCTGTATCGCCGCGGATACTCAACTCCGTATCTCCGCTATCTATCTCCCGAGGAGGCCGACAACGGGCTGAGTGAAGTTCACATCGGGATCTGTGGATCACACGTAGGCGGGAAAAACCTGGCCTTCAAGATCATGCGATAGGGCTATTATTGGCCCTCGATGAAAAAGGACGCGCTAGAGTTCCTAAAGAAATGTGAAAGCTGCCAGCTTCACGGTAACCTTCACCACCAGCCGTCCACTGACCTGAAGTCACTTCAGGCTCCATGGCCCTTCGCGCAATGGGAGCTCGATATTCTCGGCCCATTTACCATTGCCACGGGGTAGAGGAAGTTTATCATCGCGGGCATGGACTACTTCACCAAGTGGGTCGAGGCAGTCCCACTAGCAAAAATCACAGAGCACAATGCATTAAAATTTCTTCGCCAAGGCATTGTCTGCAGGTTCGGTGTCCCAGAGGTCGTGGTAACCGACAACGAGACCCAATTCATAGGAAAACGCTTCACCAAGTATTGTGCCAGCCTTGGTATCAAGCTGGTCCACACTTCGGTGGCATACCCTCAAGCATACGGGCAGGTGGAGGTCACAAACCGCACACTACTCTACGGGTTAAAAACCAAACTGGATGACACCGGGGGATCCTGGGCTGACGAGCTCCCATCCATCCTCTGGTCATATCGTATAACCCCGAAAGAACCAACATGCGAGACACCCTTCAGCCTCTGTTACGGGATTGAAGTAGTAATTCCTGTTGAAATCGGGCTTCCGAGTCTTAGGGTGGAGTCTTTCGACCCACAGACCAACTCCCAGAAAATCAGGGAACACTTAAACTTGCTAGAGAAAACCCACGACGCTGCCAGAATACGGACAGCAGAATACCAACACCGAGTTGTCCGGTACTACAATAAAAAGGTGAAAACCTGGCAATTCGACATTGGGGACTTGATCCTTCGAGGCATCGAGGCCACAGGCAAGCTGGTCGGCTGCAACATGCTCTCTCCCAACTGGGAGGGGCCTTTCCTTGTCTCCGCCGTCCTATGAAACGGAGCATACAAACTCTGAAACCAGGACGGGAAGTTGATCCCACGAACGTGGAACGCGACCCACCTAAAGCGCTACTTTCAATAGGGAACCCGGGTACGCACTCACCCTCTTGTGTGCATTCATTCGCATGCTTGTTCTAATTCGGTAAAATAAGGAGTTTACTTAGCATATAGAATCCTAGGCTCTGCGTGCATACCTATGAACTATGTTTGCTTTGAAGGTTTACCCGACCTAGACTGCCCTTTAGTCGGAAGGGTCTTCACCCTCTCGTTAAACCCTAGTCATCTAGGCGGCCCAGAAGTGGTCTGAAACCCTGGTCATCCAGGTGGCCCATAAGCGGTCTTAAACCCTGGTCAGTTAGGTGGCCCATGAGTGGTCTTAAACCCTGGTCATCCAGGTGGCCCATAAGCGGTCTTAAACCCTAGTCAGTTAGGTGGCCCATGAGCGGTCTGAAACCTTAATCATCCAGGTGGCCCATAAGCGGTCTGAAACCTTGGTCATCCAAGTGGCTCATGAGCGGTCTGAAACCCTGGTCATCCAGGTGGCCCATGAGCGGTCTGAAATCTTGGTCATCCAAGTGGCCCATAGCGGTCTAAAAACCTTAGGGGGCAAGTACAGCTCACGCGACGACCTCCTCTCGGGGAGCAGCAACGTCAGTCAACAACGGTCGAAGGGAGAAACATTTCTTCTCTAACATTGGCAGCCCAAGTCTTCACTTGCACGTCGCCACCAGGCTGGTTATTACAACCGCCTACCCAACTTAAGGATCTTATTCCTTAGGCAGCCAGCCAACCAGGTAGGCCACTTCCCGCAGCGAACCTCTCAACGAGAGGATGACGCGATCATTCCGCAACGAGAAGCATTCCTTCTCTAACGCTGGCTATCCAAGTTGTCACTTGGGCAACGCCACCAGGTTGGCTAACACAGCCACATGCCCAAACTTAAGGACTCAGCTCCTTGAGCACCCAAACGACGTTAACCGGCCAACCAGGTTGGCCGCCTGACGCCACAACATAAACATACACAAAGCAATAGAAACAAGGGACACGAATTGAGAAAATTTCCTACTTTATTGCTTAAAGAAATGTAATGCATTTTACAACAACCAAAACTAAAGGAAGTACGACGAGGCTACAAGGCTGGCGGACCGCCGTGGCTGTCTCTAGACTCTGCCACCAAATCCTCTCTGCGCAGCGCCGCACAGTTTCTCTGGTTAATAAACTCTACTGGAAAATTAAGATCAACCAACCGTGCAACGTGTCGCCCGATATTGAGCCCATCTATCAACCGGGCCTGCAGAGCGCTCCCAATCTCATGGAAGGTGATCTGAGTGGCCAGCTCATTCTCGGAGGCTGCAGCTCAATCAGCAAGCCGTTTATTGCCTACTTTGAGTTGGTTGTTCTCCTCCTTCAAACGCGCAACCTCAGCTCCCAAGTTGGCGATCTCCGTTTCCATTCCCACCGTGACGGTCGCGAGGGCGGCAGTCTCCTCACGGTGCTCTTCTACGAATGCCGCCAGCCTGGCGTCCAGCCAGGCTATCTCTGCCTCCTTGTCAGCCAGTGCCTCGTCGCGCTGCGTCATCGCCTTAAAAACTGCGGAGGCAACCTTCAACGGCTGCACAAACAACGAACAGAAGACAAGTCAGAAATCTTGAAGGGACAAAGTACGAGGAATCAATCGTCAAGAATCATACCTCCAAAAATCTCCTCGCGGGCCCCTTAGGCCTGGCCTCCAGACCAGGCCCAGGTGGCGGAGGACCAGGAGCGCCCTCTCGAGCAAGGCTCGCGGCCGCCTCATCTAGAATGCCCTCTAAGAGCTCATCAGTCTCATCGTCAACGGCAGCGGCGGCCTCCTCTCTCGCGGCCTCCGGAGCAGTCGCGACAGGCTTTTTCATCTTGGCTGCCTTTGGAACAGCTGCTGGTGGATCAGCTCACGTCGACGGCTCCACAATATAAACGCGTGAACCCTCAGGCACGTCGCGAGCTAGCTCCTCTACAGATTCCATCCAGGCGGTGCCTGGAACCACCTTCGCCGCAGGCTGGGCCAGGATGACTCCCCCGGCCTCCGCCGGCCTATCCTCGACGAACCTTCCCACTCCAGAAGTGCTGTCGGATCCGTCGTAGATCCCAGCAGCCACAAGGTCAATCTGTGACGAAGACGATGAGGGTGTGCCAGTTACCCTCTCAGTAGCTTCCTTCGAGGGCCTTGGGCGGATGATCACACCCCCTGAGTCTTCAGGTCTCATCATCATAATCGGAGGGTGCGGCTTCTGAGCCGGTGATGGCGGCCCCCATTTAACCTCCTTGGTCTCCACCTGAAAAACCAAGAAGTCCCTCTTGAACTCTTCAGGGTTGAGCCGTATGGCCTTGGTCAACCATGCATACGCGGCGCTCTCCGCTGGAGACGGCGTACCAAGGTACGCCTCTAGAACCTTGCCCCAACTCCTCGCAATAGGCCATTTCTCTCTTACTCTCACAAAGAAGAACCGATTTTTCCAGTTCTTCAGAGAATCATGAATGGCATTGTTTATTTTTATTCCAGTATGGGGACTGAGTGAAATCCACTCCGCCCCCTAGGTCACTTTAAATACGACCTTAATGCCGGACATCCGAAATTTATGGCCAACCTTCCGAGTAAAAATGCATAAAGTGCAAAAGTACCTCATCGCGTTGGCATGGAGTTGAGCGATGGGTACTCGTAGAGTCGCCACGATCGACTCCAACTCCTCCGGTAAGCGCAGACGGAGGCCGCTCCTCAAATGAGCCTCGTAAACAGTAATGAACCCCTCCGGTGGGGAAAAGGCTTTATCATCCTTGCCCGGAACCGTCCAGGCCATCTCTTTGGGGATGTTGAACTCGACGTACAGAGCCTTGACATCATTCTTTCTCAGAACGGATGAGAAATCTGCCACGGAAGCCATGATCAGGAAAATCTTTAGGGTTTCTTTGAAGGCACTTAGTTGAGAAACGAGAACGGAGAAGACGACGGTTTGAAGGCGTAATTGATTTCAAAATACGGAGGGGAAACTTAAGTGCCAAGCATACAAAGGACGCCGTCAGTCCTGCCACGTGTCGCCTCCCCACTTGACCCTGCGAAAGGACGGATCTCTGGCGCATTAATGACCAGGATCTCCGCCCAACCAAAGGGAGACACGTGTCGTACTCTGTCAGGCAAACCGGCTAGTGGCCATGCAAGACGCTTCCAGAATTGACCAAGACGGTCAACAATTCTGTTACTCCGGAATTGACTAGGACTGTCAACAATTATGGTACTCCGGAATTCACCAGGACGGTCAACAATTCTAGTATTCCAGAATTGACCAGGACGGTCAACAATTCTGATACTCCGAAATTGACCAAGACGGTCAATAGTTCTGGTACTCCGAAATTGACCAGAACGGTAAACAATTCTGGTACGCCGGAATTAACCCAAACGATCAACAGTTTCGGTCAAACTCACCCTCACGCCTATCATACGACTTCATAAGGTCCTCAAAGAAGGCGATAAGAGGCATCCCATCATGAACATACTGGAGACCAGAAATCTGACCACCAGCATGGGGGCTAGTGATGGCTACACCAGTAATAGGCTGGCCCAAAGGAAGGTCAACGGAAGCCCAAGACGGCCAGTCAACATTTTTGGTGGCCCAGTGAGAAGACGGGCCCAGGAATTGGAAAGCCCAAGACGGTCAACGTTGGCGATGACCGTCTTAGCGGACGACTTGCTCGCAGACGGTCAACGTTGGCGTTGACCGTCTTAGCAGCTGACTTGCTCGCAGACGGTCAACGCCAACATTAACTGCCCTTGCGGAGCTCAATTGGGCCTTTAGAGGCTTTGCTACATTGATGGGCCTATTCCATTCTGGCCCACAGCCCATCAGTTGATCGCTAGCTATTCTCTCTTCGTTCACCATGAAGGTGGCCAACACGTTGACGGTTAAATCAAACGTTGACCGACTGCGCCATACACATTGGGCCCAAATGACGCCTTTCTACAGTAATGGGTCTGCTCCGTTTGGGCCCACCACTCATTAGACGGCCAACCGTAACTTTCCAAGTGTCTTTCACGATGTCAATTTACACCAGTGATGGGCCACCTGGGTTTAAGACCAGCTTATGGGCCACTTAAATGACCAGGGTTTCAGACCACTTCTGAGCCACCTAGATGACTAGGGTTTAACGAGAGGGTGAAAACCCCCCCAACTAGGGGCAGTCTAGGTCGGGTAAACCTACAAGGCAAACACAATTCATACATACAGTCGAGGATTCTATATGCTAAGTAAACTCCCCATTTTATCGAATTAAAACAAGCATGCGAATGAATGCACACAAGTGAGCGAGTGCGTACCTGGGTTTCCTATTGGAAGTAGCGCTTTAGGTGGGTTGCGTTCCATGTTCGTGGGACCAACTTTCCATCCTAGTTTCGGAGCTTGTATGCTCCGTTGCGCAAGACGACGGAGACAAGGAAAGGTCCCTCCCAGTTGGTAGAGAGCATGTTTCGGCTAGCCAGCTTGCTTGTGGCCTCAATGCCTCGTAGGACCAGGTCCCCAACGTCGAATTATCGGGCTTTCACCTTCTTATTATAGAACCGGGCAACTCGGTGTTGGTACGCTGCTGTCCGTATTTTGACGGCGTCGCGGGCTTCCTCTGACAAGTCTAAGTGCTCCATGATTTTCTGGGAGTTGGTCTGTGGGTCGAAAGACTCCACCCAGAGACTTGAAAGCCCGATTTTAACAGGAATTACTGCTTCAGTCCCGTAACAGAGGCTGAAGGGTGTCTCGCGCATTGGTTCTTTCGAGGTTGTACGATAAGACCAGAGGACGGAGGGGAGCTCATCAACCCAGGAGCCCCCGGCGTCCTCCAACTTAGTCTTTAACCCGTGGAGTAGCGTACGGTTCGTGACCTCCACTTGCCCGTTGGCCTGGGGGTATGCCACCGAAGTGTAGACCAGCTTGATCCCAAGACTGGTGCAATACTTGGTGAAGCGTTTTCCTGAAAATTGGGTCCCGTTGTCAGTCACCACAACCTCTGGGATGCCGAACCAGCAGACAATGCCTTGGCGAAGAAATTTCAGTGCATTGTGCTCAGTGATTTTGGCTAGCGGGACTGCCTCGACCCACTTGGTGAAGTAGTCGATGCCCGCGATGATAAACTTTCTCTGCCCCGTGGCAATGGGAAATGGGCCGAGAATATCGATCCCCCATTGCACGAAGGGCCATGGAGCCTGAAGCGACTTCAGGTCAGCGGACGGCTGGTGGTGAAGGTTACCGTGAAGCTGGCAGCTTTCACATTTCTTTACAAACTCTAGTTTATCCTTTTTATCGAGGGCCAATAATAGCCCTGTCGCATGATCTTGAAGGCCAGGTTTTTTCCGCCTACATGTGATCCACAAATCCAGAGGTGAACTTTGTCCAGCGCGTAGTTGGCCTCCTCGGGAGATAGACAGCGAAGATACGAGGTTGAGTATCCGTGGCGATACAGCTGCCCATCTACTATCATGTACCAGCCGGCTGACTTTTTAATTCGCTTGGCCTTTTAGGCGTCCTCTAGGAGTGATCCGTCAGCCAAGTATCTAAGGTAGGGCGTCATCTAGTTTTTCGCCTCGAAAATCTGAATCGCCTCCTATTTTTCTATGCTGGGAGCATTCAGGATCTCCCGCATGTCCCTCGAATACTGCTCTGGGTTTTCGGTAGCGGCGGCTCTAGCCAGCAAGTCTACCGTCTAGTTTTCAGTTCGAGGAACGTGAATCAGGGTCAGTTTGCTGAAACCCTGGATGGCTTCCCTTACCTTTGCCAGGTACCTGGCCAAGGAAGGGTTGTTAACCTCGAAGCCCCCATTGACCTGGTTGATGATTAATTCGGAGTCGCTGTAAACCGCAAACCTCTTGGCAGAGCACTTCTTTACTAATCGCAAGCCAGCTAGTAGGGTTTCGTACTCGGCGACGTTGTTGGTCGCTTGAAAGTCAAGCTTTAGGGAATACTTGATCTCGAATCCATCAGGGGTCGTAAGGACCACCCTTGCTCCACTGTCACTGTCCGTGGATAATCCGTCCACATGGAGTGTCCACTCTGGGACCTCGTCGGGCTGTTCTGCGTTTTCTGCGGGCTGTTCTTCATGAATTGGAGTCGTGGTCTCGACAATGAAGTCAGCCAGAGCCTGCGCTTTTATGGCAGGTCTGGGCCTGAATTCGATGTCGAACTCACCCAATTCAATAGCCCACTTTACCAGCCGTCCCGAAACGTCGGGTTTCTGGAGTATGCCTTTCAGCGGCTGGTCAGTAAGGACTACTATGCGGTGTGCCTGAAAGTATGGCCTCAATTTCCGTGTTGCAAAGATAAGTGCCATGGCCATTTTTTCACCGCGTGGATAGCGCGTTTCTAGGCCGATCAATGTTTTGCTCACATAGTAGACCGGCTGCTGGGTATCGAATTCCTGGCGCACGAGGATGGAGCTGAGGGATACTTCCGATACTGCCAAATAAAGGTACAGCTCTTCCCCGTCCTTGGGTGACGCTAGCAGTGGCGGACTGGCCAGATACTGCTTCAATTCATTGAAGGAGCACTGGCAGTCAGCCGTCCACTGGAATCCGTTAGATTTTGTTCCTCTTAGTGCTTTAAAGAAGGGCTGGTACTTGTCGCCGGATTTCGCGAGGAAGCGGGACAAAGCAGCCAGCCGCCCAGTCAATCGCTGGACGTCTTTGACGTTTCGTGGGGGAGCCATGTCAGCGAGGGCCTTAATCTTTTCTAGGTTTGCCTCGATCCCCCGCTGGGAGACGATGAAACCCAAGAGCTTCCTAGAGGCTACACCAAAGACGCACTTGGCCGGATTTAGCTTCATTTGGTGCTGGCGGAACACTTCCAAGGATTCTTCCAGGCCACGTACGTAGTCGTAAGTGACCCTGCTCTTGACGAGCATGTCGTCGACGTAAACCTCCATGTTGGGACCAATCTGCTTTTCGAACATCTTGTTGACCAGTCGCTGGTAAGTTGCTTCAGTATTTCTGAGTCCGAAGGGCATTACTTTGTAGCAGTAGGTGCCCTGGTCCGTCATGAACAAGGTATTCTCCTCGTCCTCTGAACTCATTCGAATCTGGTTGTAGCCCGAATAGGCGTCCATGAAGCTGAGCAGCTCATGTCCAGCCGTGGAGTCAACCAGTAAGTCGATCCTGGACAAGGGAAAACTGTCTTTCGGGCAGACCTTGTTAACGTCGGTAAAATCGACGCACATTCGCCATTTTCGTTGCTCTTTTTAATCAGGATGACATTCGAAAGCGGATTTGGGTACTGGACTTCCCTAATGAACCCAGCGTCCAGTAGCTTTTTCATCTCCTCTCGGATGGCGATCAGCTTTTCGATGGAGTGGTTCCTCCTCTTCTGCCTAACCAGCTTTCGGTCAGGATCAAGGCCCAACTTGTGGACCATCACCTCAGCCGAAATCCCGGGCATGTCTGTAGGAGTCCACGTGAACAAGTCAGCGTTCCGTTGCAGTAACGCAATCAGTTCAGCGCGTAGTGTTCCAGTGAGTGAGCCGCCAATCTATACACACTTCTCCGGTTCCTCTGGATTTAGTGGGACCAGATCTGTGGCTTCACCGGGTTACGCCTGTTGCAGGGCGGTCTCGTCTCGGTGATCGAGTTCTCCCACCGTGCTAGTGCTGCCGCTGGGAGCAATCTGGGACATGTAGCATGTTCGCCCAATTATTTGGTCGCCTAAAACCTTTCCAACACCGTAAGGTGTTGGAAATTTCACTTTGAGGTGTGAAATCGAGGTAACTGTCCCGAATGCCGCCAGGCAAGGTCTGCCCAGTATAGCGTTGTATACTGAGGGCAGGTCAACTACCAGAAAGGTTAGCATGTGACTTGCTGTTTTTGAATAGGTGCCCAGGGTGACTTCCAGTTGGATTGTCCCTTGAACGGGCACCGGTTCATTGTCAAGGCCATATAAAGGTCCTTCTGTGGGTTTTAATTGGTTCCTTTTAAAACCTAATTTAAAGAACGCATCCAAGTAAAGCAAGTATTTAGAGCTACCATTATCAATAAAGACTCGTTTGAGCTGGTAGTCTGAAGTACCATCTGAAACGAGTGCTGAGATTACAAGGGGATCAGCATGGGGGGACATTACATGATTTGAGTCACAATCACTGAAGCTAATAGTATTATCTACTATGCGCTGCTTCTTCCTCCCAGTCTGCTGCTCCTTGTTGTCCGCGGGGCTCCTGGCAGGTAGGGTGGTGACCATGTTAACCACTCCTGCTATAATCCTGTTCCGGGGAGGAGTCTGCTCCGGCCCCTCTTCATCAGCCGCTCCTGAGTTCTGTCCAGGGCCTCTAACAAACTTCGTAAGGTGTCCTCTGTAAATCAGGTCCTCAATTTTCCTCTGCAGTATCTTGCAATCCTCGGTTGAATGGCCAATAGAGCGATAGAAGTCACAGTACTTTGACTGGTTTCCAGAGTCTTTTTTCAGCAGTTTGGACCACTTCAGAAATTTTTCTCCACGGATCTGCATGAGGACGTTGGCGCGCATGTTTGTCAGAGGTGTGAAACTTGTGGGCCCATAATCATTGCGTTCTGGGGGCCCAGTCCGGCGCTGCTTCTGGCGGGTGTGTTCTCTGCCGCCGTATTTTCTCTTCCCTTCACTAGGGAACGGCCGAGGCTGATCCGCCCGCTCAGGACGTTTTGCCTCGTTGGCCTCCTCTGCTGCAGCGTAAGCCCTGGTGATGGATTCTGCCTCGCGGAAGGTCTGAGGATTCTTGTGGGCAAGGTGCTTGAAAAAGTCACCAAAAATAAGTGCAGAGATGAAACTGCCCAGTTTCGTCTCCTCTGTGATCCTCGGGATCTTTCTGGCCTCAGCCACGAAGCAATCCAGGAAAAGCCGTGGGTTCTCCCCTGGTTACTGCTTTATGTGGGAGTGGTGCCACAGCTGTTTCTCTTCCCGTCGGCTCGAAGCGTACTGAGCCAGGAAGAGGTCCGTGAGCTCACGGAAACTGCCGACAGTGCCTGAACGGAGGTGGTGAAACCAGATTCTGCCGTCTCCCTTCAGGGTGAGTGGAAAGTAACGGCACATTGCTAAGTCTTCTAGCCCTTGTAGACTTAGATGGGTGCGGAAGTGATCCAGGTGATCAACCGGATCACTGCCCCCATCGTATAAGTCAAGGGACGGCATCTTGAACTTTGATGACAGTGAATGGTTCAGGATCTCCGCAGTGAAAGGAGATCTGTCCAAGTCGATGGCGCGCTCGTCATTCATGAACACGTGGTTCCAGATTTGGTCCACTCGCGGATCGGCGCGAGTGACATTTGCTGATCGCTTGGAGTTGAGGAAATTCCTCAACTCCGTCTTGTCCCCGGCGGGTTCAGCAGCCGGTCGGTTGCTACCTCCTGTGGATCTGGCAGTCTTAGAGGCTCGCTCCTGGACTGCGTGGTGGTCTTTCGCCCAAGAGTATCGAGGATTTCTTCTCTCTGGGCTCTCTGTCGGAGACGTACTCCTGGAGCATTCCATTGGACTGTTCTGGCCAGGAACGCGGGAGGACGCCGGAGCCGGGTTGTTTTCCGCTTTGGCAGACCTTTTGGCCGGCTTCTTCTTCCTTTGGCCACCCCTTTTGGCAGCAAGAGCTGGAATGGCCGCTGGTGGAGCCGTCTGTTGTCGTTACTCGTTCTGCGTGCAAAGTAATTGGAGCAGACGATTGTTGGCCTGCATCTGCTCCACCAGTTGTTGAAAATAAGGCGGTGGAATCCCGCCTGTAGCCCCATTGATCAGAACATCAGCAGCATGGTCCTGATCGGGGTTAGGAGTTTGTCTAGCGGGATCGCTAGTCTGGGCTCTCGTGTTCACCATTGCAGAATCAGAATATGACAGATAGAGTCTTTGTAGATTTTGTGGTAGGCTTTTAGTAAGCTCTTCCCATAGATGGCGCCAGTGATGTGTACCTGGATCTGACTTCGAGCAGATTAGGATTCATCTGGATAGTTTGAACCGGCTCCGTTCATTGAGTACGAATCCTGCACACCACTAAAATGAACAAGAGGTCAGCGTTATCGGCGAAAAGTTATCCTACCGAAAATATTCCGACGCTCAGGTTAGTAAAATAGTCTTCAAAAGGAAGAAACTAAAAATATAGAAAGAGAGAACTTGAGTGTTTGACCCAAATGTAAGAGAGACGTGAGGTCTTCTTGAATCTGGGTGGTGGGAAGGCAGTAAACGGCCGTGAGGGCTCTCTTGTTGCCTTAGGGTTTTTGGAGAATGTGGCTGGCAGAGAAGGCAGCCTTCTCTGAGAACACAATCGTCTTTCAGAATGCGTAGGCCGTTGGATGTGTTCCAGAAAGTGTGAGTCAATGAAAACGTTGATGAAAGCCTTAATCAGAGTGTCAATGAAAGCATCAATGAGAGCATCAATGAGAGTATCAATGAGAGCATGCCCTGAATGGTGATTCAATGGCTTCCTTTGTAGCAGAGAGGCCAATCCTCCCTCTTTGGAAAGAGCGATTGCCTTCCTGATTTTCTGGCAGGCTTGCCTCCTGGAGCAGATGCTGGTTGCCATGCTGATTGTGATTGTTTCCTTGTGAGGCAATCGACAACTTTCCAACGAAGTTTTTTCCCCCTCAGCATATTACCGTTGGAGTGCCTTGGTTGGCAAGGAATTGGGAAGATCTGGCGCTTTCCTTCTTTGAAGGACGCCAATCTTGTTAGTATCCTTTTTGGTGTAAATTGAGATCGTGGAAGACGCTTGGAAAGCTGTGATTGACCGTCTGATGAGTGGTGGGCCCAAACAGAGCAGGCCCATTACTATAGAAAGGTGTCATTTAGGCCCAATGTGTAGGGCGCAGACGGTCAGCATCTGAGTTGACCGTCAGCGTGTTGGCCGCCTTCGTGGTGAACGAAGGGAGAATAGCTAGCGATCAACTGATGGGCTGTGAGCTAGAATGGAATAGGCCCATCACTGTAGCAAAGCCTCTAAAGGCCCAATCGAGCTACGTAATGGCAGTCAACGTTGGCGTTGACCGTCTGCGAGCAAGTCGGCCGCCAAGACGGTCAACGCCAACGTTGACCGTCTTGGACTTTCCAATTCCTGGGCCCGTCTTCACACTCGGCCGCCAAAAATATTGACTGGCCGTCTTGGGCTTCCGTTAACCTTTCTTTGGACCATCCCATTATTGGTGTACCCATCACTATTAGTGTTTGGTTTCTCAAATTTTTAATAGCATAGATCTCTTACAAATAAGTCCTTTGCTTGATTTCAACAAATATCTAAAGATATAAACTAATTAGAAATATTTACTAAACTGAGGACCGTTGTTTAAATCAAATTCGAGCATTAAAGGAGCCTTTGCCTATCATTCAAAAAATGCTTGGGTTCTAATTGCCTTTGTCACATTTGAATTTAGTTGTTGGCTGGGAAGTGGATGTTGTCAATGTCATGATTGTCTCTCAAAGCCTAAGGTGACTAGCTAGCAATGCATTTAATATGCATGATTTCAACAGGAACGGTTCATCTTCTATGTGTCATTTCAGCAGTTAGAATTCCAACTTGTTGATTTGTTTTGTCTCAAAACTAAACTATTTTGGGTAATGAAACACTATTATGTCCATACATGTCCTTTAAAAGTTAGACGCTCTTTGCGGTAAAATGAGTCATTTTTTTTACAAAAAATGTGTAATAACTTGGTCCTTATTAAAATATTTTAATATTTATTGAGATTT
>JAODPA010116397.1:0-18751 GCA_025585075.1 Nepenthes mirabilis
ACTATATTAAATCCATAACTATATAATTCGGGTTAAAATATCGGAATATTACAATCTTTCCCTTAAAAGAATTTCATCCTCAAAATATAGGTCTTGATTCTCAATTAATTACAGATATTTTTACCTAAAAATCATCTCTATTCGAATCAAATATTTATCAAACCTTTACTCCTTTCGAAACCAACGACATATAATTTCATCATGCAATAGGTCATACACACACTACTGAAATATTAATATTAAAATAGTCTCTGTCTACCTAGTATTTGCATAAATCAAGTCCACAATCTTTCTAATCTTCAATGTTCTCATAATCAACTAGTAATTGTATTACCTACTTATGACAATTACACTTTCAAAATATGCTATGAATTAGTGAATTATCAACCTTCAAACGCACGTATCATAAATTGATGGTTACTCTTTACCGACAAATACTTGATTGTCATCACATTTTAATAATGCATATACTTACCAAAAAGAAACATTTTAATAATGCATCATAACTCGATAGAACTTTAAAGTTGCACATCATACAGCCCTTAAAGGATGCAATCCAAAGTTATAATTATCTTTATAACCTTTAACTAATATTATCATTTTTCGACTTATGTAATGACCATCTCTAATTTAAATTTCATTAGTGGGTTCCTCTATGCCATTCTTTATTTTATTTTGATAATTCATTCCACTTTTTGATTTAGACTAAATTCTTCCAAAAATGTTAGCTCCTAAGAATTGGATTTCCAAGTCTTAAGACCTGTTGCATCTGAGTCCGATCGCCGTATGATGCCGACGGGTGATGACGTCAAGTGGACGGAATCAGGCACAACACAAAAGAAAATAGGTTTTGGGCAGTGAGAGTCGAGAGGGAAAGAGAGGAAGAGATGAAACACGGAGGTTTTTACGTGGAAAACCCTCCTTTGAAACGAGGGAAAAATCACAAGGCCCAGGGCCTGGAAAGGACCTTCACTATCGATTGCTGTTGTGTACAGAATGCAAGGTACAGAAAAATGTTTTCTTTTCTTCCCTTTGAGCTTTTTAATCTGCCGGAATGGCGAAAGTCTAAAAAAAAGAGTCCCCTCCCTTGTGCGTTTAAGCGGGTATTTATAAGGGAGAATCTAGCCGTTGGAAATATCCACACGGCTATTGATGCCTACTGGGAGGCTGGCCGCCTACTCTGCTGACATGGTCATGCCGTGTCAGGCACGCTGGCGTGTACAGTAAGTTAGCCGCTAGCGCCACTATTGGCCATACTGTGTCAGGAATGTCAGCCTGTGACGTCATTCTTGAGGTGACAAGGCATGCTCTGGGGATTGTCACTGACTGCAGTGGCGTGTAGCGGGATTTATGCGCTCTTTGGTAACTGTGAAGTGGCTGAGTTGGCATTCTCGGGCGCCAGAAAAAGTCCTCGTCCTTTACTGACTTATTTTGGCGTTTGGCTGAGTCCGCGGCCTATCAACCTCACGTCTGTTCTCGGACGGCATAAGAAAGTTCTCGGTCATCAACTGCAATGTTGCGTCGCTGGGAGGTCTCTTGGACTCCCCGCGGAATGTCCTCGGGCTGTGCGCGTCGTATGAGGTCTCGGACAAATTGATAGCTTGGGCTTCTCGGGTCAAGCACTCATCCTTTTCCCCCACTCTTTTAGGGTCTTCGGGTATTGGAACCCAACACTAGCCCCCTATGCCAAAGGGTTCGAGGCCCTCGACCGTTTGGCATGTCCTTTCGACACCACCGTCCTTCAAGATGGGTTTTCCCGTGAGAGTCTGTCCGCGTGCATTCTGGGCGTCCGAGGAGTGATGACACTTCTAGATGAGGATTCAGTTTTAAGCTTTGTCCGAGACAATTTATGTCCTTGGAATTACAGCCAACCAAAAATCTGATGCTGTGGTATCCGAGAGCTCTTCTTTGTCCGAGAATTCGTAGAACTGCCATTTTGGGCTTCTGCAGAGCATTAAATGCGAGACTGACGTGTTGACAGACGTCTTGGGAAGGCAGGGCCATCATTTTCCTGAGGAGAATGGCCGGGCAACGCGTGGCCAGGGCAATGATGGCGCCTTTTAAATTTTTAAACCTACAAATTGCCTTTCTTTTCTCACAGAATTTCCTCTGCCCATTTGTATTTCGTCTTCCTTATTCCTTTGAAGTTTCCTTCTACGTTTTCCTGAGTTGTTGCTTCCCGTTTTCTATGGCTCCCGGCGTGAACGATATTGCCTCTGCGCTGTCGCTGGTGAAGCTGGATGAGATTCGGCAGTGATACACCATCCCTGACTCCATGGCGATGGTGGTTCCAGGGCTTGCTGAGAGGGCGTGCAGTCCCCCAGATGGCTTTATTGCCGTTTATGAGGTCCACATAAAGGGTGGGCTTTGGTTCCCAGTTTTGGAGGAGTTCTACCAGATCATAGTGGCGCTTGGAGTGCCCTTTGTGAGGTTCTAGCCGAACGCGATTAGGTATCTGGTCTCTCTGTGTGTCTTCCTTTGGTGCCATGGGAAGCTTATAAATACACAAATGATCAAAATTATGTTCAGGTTTACGCATAATCTTGACTGGGTTACCATGACCCCCCGCCCAGAATTTTCGGTTATGTGCGGGGGGAATCCAGATTCCACTAAAAGGTGGAAGGATAAATTTTTCTTTTTGGGCGTTTATGAGCATTGGCACATTCCCAACGGATGGGGGAATGTGGCTAACCATTATTGCTCTGATCCCTCGAGGGAAGAGAGAGAGGCCGTCCAAGGACTTTTGGATCTGGTGACAGCCAACTTGGGGAGCTTTCACGAGAAGAAACAAAACGTTTGGCTGTCACCCGAGAATTTTGCTAAGGCTAAATGGGTATCCTCTTCTAGCACCTCCGTTGCCGCTTCGCCCTCTGAGAAGAAAGGGAAAAAATTGAAGAAAAAGGGCAAGCCTTTGAGGATCAAGGGGCCGTCCGACCGTTCGAAAGAAAATCGCCCGGGCGAGAGCTCAAAGCGTCCGACCGAGGGCTCTAGATTTTCGGTGACTATTGTCCAGCCGCCCTCGTCCGATGATGATGATGATGAAGTAATTGCTCCCCTGTTCAAGAGGTCGAGGACCCTAGCCGCTCCTTCCGGCCCTGTCTCTCGGATTATTAGAGACATTGTGGAGATCCCTGTCATCCAATCTCCCAGTGATGAGCCAGTTCTTGATGTTCCTGCCGAGGATATCAACGCTGAGAATGCTCAAGCTGAGGGAGGAATAAATGTAGCGCCGGCTTCAGTCGCTGAGCCGGCGGAGGCCGAGGTGGGCACAGTTGTTGAGCAGGCCTCGGAGGTACCTGCTGAGCTCCCTGTCGTTGCAGTCCAAGTTGATCGGGGAAAGGCCCGGGAGGAGTCCCATGATGAAGAAATTGGGGATGCCCAAGATCTCTGTGCTTATGAGGAGGGGACGGTGGCACCTTTTATTGTTGTTGAGTCCCCGGCCGTCACTCCTCATGCTGGCGTCCCTTTGTCTGAGGCATGGGTTGAGATTTCTGCAGCGCCTGTCTCCGAGGCCCGAGCACCCGAGACCAGTGGGGAGGCCTTTGTAAGCAGCAACTTCCTCGTTTCCCAGGTACTTTCATTTTTCCTCTGAGTGTCCTGGCCTCCTGCTTTCCCCTTTCCCGTCCTAATGGTCTTTGCCCTTCGATGCAGCTCTGAGATGTGGCTGGGAAGATTAATGCAATAATTGGAGGGGTTGCCCAGGGCTTCTCCCAAATGGAGGCCTTGAAGACTGCCAGGAAGCGGCCCAAAGGGCAGAGACGGAGCTAGCTGAGGCTAGGAGAAAGATCGCCTCCTTGGAGGACACTGTGAAGCTTCAGCGGCTTCAGCAGTCGTTACTCCAGGACAGGCTGTATCGTCAGGACGAGAGGCTGAGGACGTCCATACAGACCGCGGACCTTGCACCTTTACTGGAGAGCAAATACTGGGAGGGCGTCCATATGTGCCGCCGAGTATCGTGACTGATTCGTCCGCGGTTCCCCACTGCTATACTTGATCCTCGGAATGCCAATGCCTTAACGGAGGAGGATTTATACGGCCTTTCCGGGAGGCCTTTCCCCAGCTTCTCTCAGCCAGGGCCGCCACGTGACCCTCTTTCACCAGGGCCGTCAGGGCCTTCGGACCCGACAGAGATTTCAGGGATTCAGGAAGACCAGCCTCAGGAGTCTCTCCAACAGGCCGAATTCTCAGGGAGCCAGCCCCAAGCTTCTTAGATTTTTTTTTTGTACATTTGTATATGCATTCTTTGATGGAATAAGACTTAAACCTTTGACAATGTTTGGCTATGTGTCCTTCTTCCTTTTTCGTCATGCTTTTGTTAAGCTTTGACCTCTAGGGGTGCTTTGATAAAACCAAGTTTTTGAATTCGACCTCTTGGGCCGCTCGGATGGAACCGAGTTTCTTTGAATTTGACCTCTTGGGCCGCTCGGACGGAATCAAGTTTCTTTGAATTCGACATCTTGGACAGCTCGGATGGAACCGAGTTTCTTTGAATTGGATCTCTTGGGCCGCTAGGACGAAACCGAGTTTCTTTGAATTCGACCTCTTGGGCCGCTCTGACGGAACCGAGTTTCTTCTTCTCTTTTTTTTTGTTTTTTGGGGGGTGCCCATGTTGGGTCGGGGCGCTTCTGGGCTGCTTTGGCTTTTACTAATAATATTTCTTGAGGTGCGCGGCATTCCATGTTCGGGGGATCAGCTTACCTTTCTGGCCACGTAGCTTGTATGCCCTGTTTCAAAGGATCGCTGAGACCAGGAAGGGTCCCTCCCAATTTGGAGAAAGTTTGTTCCGGCCGACATTTTTTCCAGTTGCCTCGATGCTTCTTAACACTAAGTCTTCGACCTCAAATTGTTGCGCCCTTACCTTCTTGTTGTAGTAGCAGGCCACTCGCTGCTGATACGTTGCTATGCTAAGTTGTGCTCGGTCGCGGGCTTCCTCAAGCAAGTCAAGGTGCTCACGGAGCCTTTGGCCATTGAGGTATGGGTAGAAGTGTTCTACTCGAAGACTTGGGAGGCCTACTTCTATTGGTATGACCACTTCTACCCCGTAGCAAAGGCTAAAGGGGGTCTCCTTCATTGGTTCTCTCGGAGTGGTCCTATGAGACCAGAGGATGGATGGCAATTCATCCACCCAGGAGCCCCCAGACTCTATCAGTTTGGTCTTGAGCCCGTGCAGGATGGTCCGATTCGTGACCTCCACCTGGCCATTGACCTGAGGGTATGCGACGGACATATGAATCAGGTTGATTCTGAGGCTAGAGCAGTATTTGGAAAATCGTTTCCCGGCGAATTGCATTCCGTTGTCAGTTACGATGCATTCGGGGACCCCAAACCTGCAGACGATGCACTGCCGGAGAAACTCAGTCGCGTTCTGCTCCGTTATTCGGGCGAGGGGCGTTGCCTCTACCCACTTAGTGAAGTAGTCTATGCCAACAATGAGGAACTTCCATTGCACGGCTGCGACGGGGAACTGTTCGAGGATATCAAGCCCCCATTGTGCGAAAGGCCACGGAGACTGCAATACTCGGAGTTTCGTGTGGGGTTGACGGCTCAGATTGCTGTGGACCTGGCAATTCTCGCACTTACGTACAAAGTCCATGGCGTCATACTTCATCGTTGGCCAGTAATACCCCTGCCTCATTATTTTAAACGCCAGGTTTTTACCTCCAATATGAGATCTGCAGATTCCAAGATGCACCTTCTAGAGGGCGTATTCTGCTTCCTCGGGGGTAAGGCACCTCAAATAAGGGGCCAAAAACCCCCGACGATATAAACGGCTGTCCACTATTGCGTACCACCCTACAGTCTTCTTTACCCTCTAGGCTTCATCGAGGTCCTCGGGTAGCGTTCCATCGGTGAGATACTTTAGGTAGGCGGTCATCCAGGTATCGCCACTCGACACCTGCATGACCTTGGTCTCTGGCTCCTCGATGGTGGGTCGTCCAAGGATTTCCCTCATTCCTCGGGCGTACTGCTCAGGGTCCCCTGATGCCGCTGCCTTTGCCAATGCGTCGGCCTTCTCGTTCTCTTTCCTCGAAATGTGTATGAACTCTACCTACTCAAAATCCGAGGCTGTCCCTTTTACCTTCACGAGATATTTGGAGAGCTGAGAATTGTTGACTTCAAAGTTCACGAGGACCTGGTTGATGACCAGCTCGGAATCACTGAAACTACCAAGTCCTTGGCCGAGCATTCCTTTGCCAACCGGAGTCCCGCAAGCAGGGCCTCATACTCCGCGACATTATTTGTTGCCGGGAACCCCAAGGTTACCGAATACTTTATCTCTGATCCAACGGGTGTCTGCAGCACAACACTAGCTCCACAGCCATCCTTCATGGAGGAGCCGTCCACGTGTAGTGTCCACGCTGGTGCTGATCCTATTTTGCCTATTCCTGTCCTCTCGGCGTCATCGTTGGCAAGCGTAGTCGCTTCTACAACAAAATCTGCAAGGGCTTGGCCCTTCATGGCCGGCCTAGGCCTGAATTCGATGTCGAATTCGCCCAACTCGATAGCCCACTTTATTAGCCGCCCCGAGACCTCGGGCTTCTGGAGGACGGCCCTTAGTGGTTGGTCAGTCAGGACTACTATCTTATGCGCTCGGAAGTAGGGCCTTAGATTTCTGGCAGAGTATACCAGCGCCAGTGCGATCTTTTCCGTGTGCGGATACCGGGTCTCCGAATCTGCCAGAGTCTTGCTAACGTAGTACACTGGCTGCTGATTCCCTTGGTGCTGTCTTACCAAGACCGAGCTCAAGGCCTGGTCGGTCACTGACAGGTATAAGTAGAGCTCCTCTCCTGGTTGAGGAGAAGCCAGGAGAGGAAGGCTAGCAAGATATGCCTTGAGGCCCCGAAGTGCCTCCTCGCAATCGTCGCTCCAGCAAAAGCCTTGGGTTTTAGGTCCCTTGAGTGCCCTGAAGAATGGCAAATGCCTCTAGGCAGATTTGGCCAGAAAACGGGAGAGGGTGGCCACCCGTCCAGTGAGCCTCTGGACCTATTTTATGGTCAAGGGAGATTGTATGTTTAGAATAGCCTGGATTTTCTCGGGGTTTGCCTCGATCCAACACTGTGATACTATGTAGCCGAGGAACTTTCCGGACGACACCCCAAATGTGCAATTGCTGGGGTTTAGCTTCATCCCGTGGGCCCTGAGCACTCGGAAGGTTTCTGCCAAATCCTCAATGTGGTTCCTACTGATGGTGCTCTTCACGAGCATGTCGTCGACGTAGATTTTCACGTTCCTGCCGATCTTGTGACGGACCAGATTATTCTCCATCGAATAACCTCCATCAATGGCAACACAAACCAAAGTCCATAATTAATACTTATGGATTCTATAGAAAATTCGGCAGAGTTTCCTCTGCAACTGGACGAAAATCAAAAATACAACCTATTCAAATATCATCCTGTACAAGCACACATCTAATCAAGAGGCTTAACTCAAAGCCTACAACACACTACACAGGATCACACATCTGCCATATCATCCATGGCTCCAATACAGTACACAATCGACTATACTGGATCTAGAGAGATGCCATCTAATGAAACCAAACTCAAAACATATATATACAGACGCAGAAGCATAACTAAATCCTCAAATATGCGGAAACATAACAAAACCATAAAATAATAACTATAATGAGCCACGCTCAACCCCGAGTGGCCGTCCACAATCCGATCCAACTCTAAGTCCAGAGCCTTCGCGCACTCGCCGTCCAGGCTATCTCATGAAGCAAGCCTCTCTCCTTGCTCTATCTATCAGGCGCCAGCTAAGTGTTCTCATCTGAAAAAGAGACAACAACAGCAAGAGTGAGCCAACAGCTCAGCAAATGTAATCATAAACACCCCTCTAAGATATGTACAAGAACTGAAACCGGAGGGAATACAAGCACTCGCCATAATCAAGAAATAGGAGAAGGAACAGGAACAACTGGAATCACTTGATTCCTACCGTTCTTACAATTAAACTGATTGGTCACCATTCAGATTCATTTAATTCTCATGGTTTTCATGATTACATTAGTTGGACATTATTCGTTATCATTATTACATCATCTTTGCGGACCCCCGGCTAGTAGACCGTACTAACCAACGATGCGAGAGAACGAGGACAGGAATGTGTTCGCTACACATTCTAAAGCCACGACTACTACTTTCGGTCGGTAGCACACGACCCTCAGTTGCATCCATGCAACAATCATCACAGACGACTACATCTCAATATGTAGCGTCGACAGACACACCCCACACCCCCGGGGTCCAGGGCAATCCACGTTCTTCCACAGTAGTTTCCTAAAGCGTACCATAGACGTAGCTCCCACGAGCTGCCGGAATACATGGCCAAGTATTCCTCGGGTTCACACCGTGATAGACATGGTATACTAAAGAAAACTGCCCATATGACTCAGGGTCCTAGTTTCAAGGTAAGGTTCAACACTTGGAGAGGAAAATCCACATTTGCCACACAATCACATCTCGGGAAACCTCATTCCCATCACAATCATCTCCAACCGGGAGATTACATCATCAAACATATCTCCATCCAGGAGATCATATCATCACAAGCACAATGTGGACTCCCTTCCATTCACGTCACGATTCTCAAAATCCAATGGGACTCAATTCTCTTATTCACAATCGGTGGGACTCAATTCCCTTATTCACAACAAGTCATCACAAGTTCAATTCCACTTTCTACGGGATCCAGTTCCCTTAGTCACAATAATCAATTCAAGTTCACAAGAGAGATCAGATTCTTACCTCCGATGATCACATATCACTTTGGAACCTCCGGGACTCATCCCTTGCCTCCAGCACACGGATACACGTTTTGGAGCTCACATTTACATTTAATCAGTTAAACGTTACTTTCGTTACAATTATGGGGTCATATTACTTTACATTTCTCATTCCATTTCGGGTGAACAATAACAAATTTCCTTTTGAACACCCGGACGCCGTACACGGTTCGATACTTGAAAATCCGACATCCGGTGGATTCGTACGTACTCTTTGTACATGATATTTCATATTTGGGTTTGATTTAACTTATCATGATGATGGAAGCATGTAACTTCCCCTTTTATTGCTGATAAACAATCACGGAATTATTTCAAGACTTGCCACGAACGGGTCAAATCTTGCGAGATTCGGCATCCGGTCGATATATACACACAATAGGGATATGGGGATTCATATTCTAGGGTCATTTCAATATTTTACGAAGGTGACAACGAGCAAAATCCACCTTCGGTCTCGGGTGAACAGTAACAGCGCCCATTTAATGGGCTCGGACGCCGCGAACGGGTCCAAACGTGCAAGATCGGACTCGCGGCCGACATATATACATCATTGGGACGTGGGGATTCCAATTTTGAGGTCAATTTTATGATACACGGCCGGGAAACGGAAAACCCCCAAAATCCCGTGGGTTTGGGTTTCGGTAAAACCCACCCGGACGAATCGGACACGATTCGGACAAACAACTACATTTTCTTGGACCTCAAGGCATGGGTTTCAAGATTCTAACATTCCCCGTGGGTATTGACACAACATACCCAATGAAAATACACAAAACATCGAAAGAGAACGAGAAGTGGATATGAGAACACTTGCCTCGACGCGTGCTTTCACTTTTATACCTGGCTCTCGGACGGAATCGGACTCTCGGGCTCGATCTCACTTTTTTTCTCTCTAGGCGCGTCCCTCTCTCTCCTCAAAACCCTCGGCCCGTGCGAAAATGATGAGGAGAAGGCGCGGCACGACTTTTATATTGCGCCTGCCGCTCTAGCGGAGATCGAGCGGCCAGCGAGCGGCCGTGCCACGGGTAGGCCACCGCTCAATCTCCGCTCGAGTGGCCAGCGAGCTGCCTCAATTCTGGTTTATCCGCTCGAGCCACGGCTCGAGCGCCCAGCAGGCGCAAGCTTGCTAGCAGGGCTTCAGCAGCCCGGACCCGAATAATTTTCTCGATTTTCTTCCGACGCCAACCTTATCTTTCCATAGGATTAGTATTGACCATTAACATACTAATCACTTCATTATTACCAAGTTCCTAAATCCGGAACCTCACAGATTGGTCTTTAAACATTTTGTTGACCAGCCGTTGGTACGTTGTGCCAGCGTTCTTGAGACCGAAGGGCATCACTTTGTAACAGTACGTCCCCTGGTCAGTCATGAACGAGGTATGCTCTTCGTCCTCGGGGTACATTTTTATTTGATTGTACCCTGAGTAAGCATCCATAAAGCTGAGCAGCTCATGGCCGGACGTTGAGTCCACCAGTTGGTCGATCCTGGGGAGGGGAAAGCTGTCCTTCGGACAGGCTTTGTTGAGGTCTGTGAAGTCGACGCACATCCTCCACTTTTCACTACTTTTCTTTACCATGACCACGTTGGCGAGCCAGTCCGGGTACTGCACCTCTTGGATGAATCCTGCGTCCAGGAGCTTCTTCACCTCCTCCCGTATGGCTACTAGCTTTTCTGTTGAGTAATTCCTGCGCTTTTGCCTAATAGGCTTGTGGTGTGGATTCACGCCAAGCCTATGCACTATGGTCTCGGGAGAGATACCCGGTATGTCCGCTGAGGACCAAGCAAATACGTCCGAGTTCTCCTTTAAAAATTTCGTGAGACGGTCTCGGACGGACTTTGAGAGAGAGCTCCCTATCTGGACGCATCTCCCAAGGTCCTCGGGGTCCAAAGGGATTCGTAGGGTAGGTTCACCAGGCTGCGCCTGTTGCAGAGTTGCCTCGTCCCTGAGGTTGAGGTCTTCCATTGGTCGAGGAAGGGGAGTTTGCGTGACCTGCGACAGGTAGCACATTCTCTTTTTTTTTTGATAAGTATTTTGGATTAAAGGGAGAAAAATTACAAAATCTATGTTTTATCTCCAAGTGTTTTGATTTGGAGTTAAAACATAAATGCTAGGGCATGCTCCGAGCAACTGGTACATCAGAAAATACATAAAACCTCTGGGAGGACAACGTACGACAGATTCAACAGAATATGAAATCTGTCTAATATATGATCAGACACATAATCAGTCGACTAGATCAACTCAGCAAAAACGAATGGCAACCTTGCCATTCATCGTAGTACAGACCCAGCTCCACAATGGTCTCAATTACACTCCAGCTATCACTTGACAGAAGAACAGTAGCACTCCGGCAAAAATGCACTCCGGCAGATTGCACTCCGGCAAACATGCACTCCGGCAATTGCATTCCGACAAAACGACACTTCGGCAGATTGCACTCTGGCAAAATGCACTCCGGCAAATTGCACTCCGGCAAATTGCATTCCGGCAAAATGCACTCTGGATTCAACTATCCAGATGCAAAGCCACTCCGGCCTCATCTCACGCAAATCCACTCCGGCCTGTGAGGGAACAAAATAAACCACTCTGGCCATATAGCGACAGATGAAGTCACCTCCTCACTGCAGCCCAGTGACAACCAAAAAAACAGGGCAAGGCCAATGCAAGCCCTAACACTATTAGCAAAACAACTTTGCAGAATCGAGCACCAAGGCAGCAGATTGACAACCTGACCCCTCAATCCAAAACTGTCTCAGCAACAAGACAACCACTTCAGCCCAGCAATTCATTCTAACAATGCAAATGGAATGAATACTCAGCAGGGAATTTCCTTAGCATTCAGCAGAGGGAATCGCCTAGCAACACCAACACACAGCAGATGCAAACTGATCCACAAATTGGCGACAAACAGAAGGAAACTCCACCGCATCAGAAGGAAAAAAACGTGCGATCAAGCAGCACCTCGACTAGCTCTTCAGCCCTCAACCTAATAGTCCCAATCCAGAGTTTCACGGCATCCCCCAACCCGTCCATCTGGAAGGAACACACAGGCAGAGGAACCTCTGAGCTAGAGCCACAGGACAATTGATTGCAACAGGTCCAACGAGCAATACGAGATCCGACAATAACTTCAGACAACAGCGCCCTCACCAAGAACACACGGGGACGGCAAAGCTGACCAAAGCCAACCAGCAACCAAAGCCAAACCATTCCCAGCAGGCAGAATGGATACTTACTGAAGCACCAAAGTGTCAAGGCTTCCACCTAGAGACCAAACACAGCACCACCACTTAGATGATCTGCATTAATCAAGTAGCCTGAAAGCCAGCTACTACACAGCTTCCCTAAGTCCCAGCATCCTTGCAAAATTGCTAAACAGCAATTCCACAGCTTTTTTTTTGGTAAGTAAGAACATCAATTCCACAGCAGATGCCATCAAACTGCAAACCAATGAGACCAGCCATACAGACACACCAGCGCCACTTCAGACCGGCATACAATCACACCAAAGCATCTAGGCCCGATATAGATAGAGAGAATCCGGCAATCCACCCCAGGACTCGGCAATAGAATCCATGACAGCAGCCATTCACACACAGCAGTGCCAACCAAAGAAAGGTCCCCACGATGGCAACAAACAGCAGGAACTCACCACACTGAGGGCCACTTGTAGCCAAAACTATACCACTGTCAGCTCATCAGACCACAGCCAGAAAGCCCTCAGCCTGAAACGTATGGGCACCCCCCAACCCAACCAACAGGAGGGAGCACATTGGCTGAGGAACATCAAGCCAGCAGCCCAAGACAGTTTAAGGCGCCAGAGCCAGAGCACAGGGTGAGGCCCACCAAGAGGCCAGAGGAAGCAGCTCCCGAATTTGCAGTGAAGCACATAATCATTGCTTACTGCCAATTGAAAGTAGCAGCACTGCCAGCAACACGAGAAACGGCATAGTCATCATCAAACTGCAGGTCAGTGAGAAACCTATAGCCCACAACCACTGGCAGCAAGCAGAAGGATCTCCATTGCACCCGAAGGATCTATTGCAACCAAGCAGTCCTCAGCTAGCTCTTCAGAACCTCGCCCAGTAGATCCAAGCCCGAGCTGCACAGCATCCCCCAACCCGTCCAACAGGGGGAAACATACTGGAAACGGACCTTCAGAGCCAGCAGAACATACCTTCGACTGTGTCAGATCCTTCGAGAAGTACAAGAGACGACAATAGCATCATACAGCAGCTCCCGAAACACATCAGGAGGGCAAAAAGACTGACCAAATCCAGCCAGCAAACAGAATCGGGACATTCGTAAGGAACCCAGGAACAGGGACGTTCATCCCCAGCAGACAGGGCAGGGAAGCTAAATCTACTACAAGACGGAAGACCCGGAGGAACTCCCATAGTGAAGCCAGAGCCATTAGACGTGCACAGCCAAAGGCTTGAATTGAGGAGATTCGGGGACTGAGCGGAAGGACAACACCGAAACCTCAGAGGGCTCAGTGCCGCCGCGGACAGTTCTGAGAATCGGATCCATCGGGAGGAAGAGTCGGCTTCGGGGAGGGGCCAGGGGAAGCAGCTAGGAGATCGGCCTTGGCCGGCTCCGGCGCTGCCCGGCAGAGGAGGCTCGAATTTGAGCGCCGCTGAAGACGAGTTCAAATTTCAAAATGAAATTTGAAAAGGAAGAGAGAAGCGAGAGCTTCTCTCTCTAGAAGCTTCGGTTTATCGCCCTTCCAGGTAGGACATTCTCCTAGTGGCCTGTTCGCCGAGGACTTCCCCGATACCGAATAGAGTTGGAAATTTCATTTTTAGATGCGGAATGGAAGTCACCGCCCCAATGGTAGCCAGGCAAGGGCGCCTGAGAATTGCGTTGTACACGGACGGGAGGTCCACCACCAGAAAGGTAAGGACCTTTGACGCCGTCCTCGGGTACGTCCCCAGCGTGACTTCCAGCTGTATGATGCCTTGGACTGGGACTGGCTCATTGTCGAGTCCATACAGCGGCCCCTCTGGGTCTTTCATTTGATTCTTCTTCAACCCTAACTTAAGGTAAGCGTTGAGGTAAAGCAAATTTCTAGAGCTTCCATTTTCAACAAAGACTCGTTTCATGCGGTAGTCATTTGCTCCGTCTGAAACGAGTGCCATTACAACCAGAGGATCAGAATGAGGGGAAATTACATGGGTCATATCTTCCTTGCTAAAGCATATAACATCATCCCCAGCACTGGTCCTCGGCCTTTTTGAGGCAGTGGGCTCTTGGCCGCTTGCCCCTACCGGTCGGGTTGACACCATGTTTACGACCTCTGCTGCCACTCGGTTCCTTAGGGGGTCAACCTCAGGCTCGATTGCTGTTCCGGAGGATTGTCTGGGTCTCTGCAGGAAACAGTTGAGGTGCCCCCTCTTGATCAGCTCTTCGATCTCCCTCTGCAATGACTTGCAGTCTTCAATAGCATGACCTCCGCAGCGGTGGAAGTCGCAGTATTTCGTCTGGTCACCTCCACCCGGATTCTTTAGTGGCCTGGGCCACTTCACGAACTTCTCCCCTTGGATCTGCATCAGCACGTTCGCGCGAGTGTCGTTCAGCGGGGTGAGGTGCACTGGTGGGGTGTCTCTCCGGACGGCCGGCTCGAGCTTATGGTGCTTTGTTACGAATGGGGGACTACGATAGTCCCTGGCTTTCCTCTTCATTTCTGACGTCCTCAAATGGTAATTTTCGTCCTTCTCCGGACGCTTCGCTTCGTTCGCTTCCTCGGCTGCGATGTAGGCCCTCGCCACAGCCTCGACCTCATCGAAAGTATGAGGGCCCTTGTGGATGAGGTGTTTAAAGAAAGCACCCCCCTCTAAGTTAGACAAGAAAGCGTTCAGCTTTACTCCGTCGGAAAGTTTTGGGATTTGCCTGGCCTCGGCTACGAACCTGGCCAAGAATCCCCTCAGGCTCTCCTTGGCACCCTGCTTCACGCGAGTGAGGTGCCAGGGCTGCTTCTCTGCCCTTCTGCTGGAGGCGAATTGCGACAAGAACGCTGTCGCCAGTTCGCCGAAGGTGCTGATGGAGCCCGCAGGCATCCCATAAAACCACACTCTTACGTCCTCCTTTAGCGTCAAAGGGAAGCATTGGCACATGGTGGTTTCATCTAGACCCTAGAGACTCAAATGCTCTCGCAATAGGTTAAGGTGATCCATTGGATCAGCACTTCCATCGTAAGCCTCCATGTTAGGCATCATGAATTTCAGGGGCAACACCCTCATCCTGACGTCTGTTGTGAATGGAGATCATGAGACGCTTGCCCTGCTACTCTCCCCAAAAACGCGATTCCAAACTTTCTCTAATTTCTCCTCTACATGGGGTGGAGTACTCGCTCTCCTCGCGTTGAGAAGGTGCCTTAACTCGTTGGGCTGGTGGTTTGCTCGCCTTTCCGGGGTCCTTCTGGACCTTGGAGGGGACCCACGCACGTGTGTTGCCTCTCGGGCGTGGTGCTCCTGGTTACCCTGGGATCGGGGACCCAGGCGATCCTCTAGTCCATGAGGGACCCTGCCGCTCGAGGCAACCTGGGTCCTTGGTAATTCCTACCGGGTGAGCGCCCTACATGGGCGCTTGCGCCTCCTTCCTCCGCTTCAGGATGTTGTCGCCTGGGAGCCCCTGGAAGGCGCTTCCTTTGCCTTCTCGTCCACTCTGGCGCAGAGGGCGAGGAAGGCCTTGGACATGTCTTCCACTTTTGTTGCTAAGCCCCTTACAGCCGGATTGGGATGGTTTTCAATGCCGACATAGGGGTTGGGGACACCTTCCTGCTAGTGTTGAGTCACGGCTCTAGCCGGCGCGCTCGCCTGCGCCCTGGTACTCACCATATTAGGGTCCTTAGGTGCAAAAGTTGTGAAGCGTAGTCAAATGTTCTCTGAGAGAGTGAGAAGTTGACTTTTAGTCCTCTTCCCACAGACGGCGCCAATGTTGCGTCTGAGTTCGATCGTTGTACGATGCTGACGGGTGATGACATCAAGTGGACGGAATCAGGCACAACACAAAAGAAAATAGGTTTTAGGCAAGTGAGAGTCGAGAGGGAAAGAGAGGAAGAGATGAAACACGGAGGTTTTTACGTGGAAAACCCTCCTTTGAAACGAGGGAAAAACCACAAGGCCCAGGGCCTAGAAAGGACCTTCACTATCGATTGCTGTTGTGTACAGAATGCAAGGTACAGAAAAATGTTTTCTTTTCTTCCCTTTGAGCTTTTTAATCTGCTGGAATGGCGAGAGTCTAAAAAAAAAAGTCCCCTCCATTGTGCGTTTAAGCGGGTATTTATAAGGGAGAATCTAGCCGTTGAAAATGTCCACAAGGCTATCGATGCCTACTGGAGGCTGGCCGCCGACTCTGCTGACATGGCCATGCCATGTCAGGCACGTTGGCCTGTACAGTAAGTTAGCCGCTAGCGCCGCTATTGGCCATGCTGTGTCAGGAATGTCAGCCTGTGACGTCAGTCTTGAGGTGACAAGGCGTGCTCTGGGGATTGTCACTGACTGCGGTGGCGTGTAGCGGGATTTACGCGCTCCTTGGTAACTGTTTTTTTGTAAGTAATTAATTGTATTAAAATTTAAAGAAAATGTACAAAAAAACTATGTTCTTAACCAAGTGTGGATTGAGGGGTTAGGTTGTCAATCTGCTGCCTTGGTGCTCGATTCTGCAAAGTTGTTTTGCTAATATTGCTGGGGCTTGCATTGGCCTTGCCCTGTTTTTTTTGATTGTCACTGGGCTACAGTGGGGAGGTGACTTCATCTGTCGCTATATGGCCGGAGTGGTTGATTTTGTTCCGTCATAGGCCGGAGTGGATTTGCGTGAGATGAGGCCGGACAGGCTTTGCATCTGGATAGTTGAATTCGGAGTGCAATTTGCTAGAGTGCAATTTGCCGTAGTGCATTTTGCCGGAGTGCAATTTGCCGGAGTGCATTTTTTCCGGAGTGCATGTTTGCCGGAGTGCATTTTTGCTGGAGTGCAATCTGCCGGAGTGCATTTTTGCCAGAGTGCTGCTGTTCTTCTGCCTAGTGATAGCAAGAGTGTAATTGAGACCACTGTGGAGCTGGGTCTGTACTGCGATGAATGGCAAGGTTGCCATTCGTTTTTGCTGAGTTGATCTAGTCGACTGATTATGTGTCTGATCATATATTAGATAGATTTCATATTCTGTTGAGTCTGTTGTACGTTGTCCTCCTAGAGGTTTTATGTATTTTCTGATGTACCAGTTGCTCGGGGCATAACCTAGCGTTTATATTTTAACTCCAAGTCAAAACACTTGGACATAAAACATAGATTTTGTAATTTTTCTCCCTTTAATCCAAAATACTTACTTACAAAAAAAAAGTTCTTAACCAAGTGTTTTGCCGACTTGGGCTAAGAGACATAGAAACAGGGGGGACCCCTAAACCTATGACCAAAGTCATTAAAAAATAAGGATACAATAATATTCGATCATTGTAAAAATAACATCCACCGGCCAGGGTGAATGAATAACTCGCCACATCAGCATCATTTGGCCACTTCGGATCAACACTACTTCATATCAAAAGATCCGCAACGCACACCACTCTGGCTTTTAGAGTACAAAATGTACTCCCGCTTTAACATACGCAATGTCACTCCGGCCTCAAAACACGCAAGCCACTCCGGCCTTTTAGTGAAAATAGGCACTCCGGAGACCTCTTACTCAAGGCCACTTCGGCCTGTTATCAAAAACAGACTCCGGAACTTGGCGACTCCGGCCACAACTCACGCTTGGCCACTCAGGCCAAGGAGAGTATAAAACTCACTCTGGAATCTTGCAAAGGCCACTCCGGCCTTTTAGCGAAAATGTACTCCAGCCTTTTAGTGTAAGGCACTCCGACCTTTTGGCGAAAAGGCACTCCGGCCAATTAGCGGACTAGCATCAGAATGGGCTTCGATGCAGCACACCAGCATAGAACCCAACCTTGCCAACAGCAAAAACATCCTGCAGGGCATGGCCAATTTCCAACAACAGCCAATAATAAACCAGAGGAGCAAACAGCAGGGAGCTGCCCCAGCATTCAGTAGAACAGAGGAAAGCTCCTCAAAGCAGCAACCCACACCAGAATAAAATGCTCCACTGATAGCCACAAACTGAAGAGGCGCCACCTTTCCCAAAAGATCACTTGAAAAAAGTCCCAAGCCAGAGTGCACGGGTACAACCCAAACCGTCCAACTGGAACGGACCCAAAGACAGAGGATCATCGAGCCAGCAGCACAGGACCCTTCTCAAACAGCAGATCAGGGAACACCGCATCAGAAGGAGCACTAGCGACCAAACCAGGCCTCTTCTAGCTCTTCAGCAACCTAGCCAAGGAATTCCAATCCAGAGCTGCATCGGCCCCCCAACCCGTCCAATAGGAAGGAACGCACAAGCAGAGAGCTTCAGAGCCAGATCAGAGGACATTTGTCAGCGCCAGATTCATCACCTCCTCCGACCACATAAATGGGAACAAAATTTGTTCCACAGATACAAAGGCACAGGCAAGTGAAGACACCTCAAACAGCAGAACAGTGAACTACAGAAACGAAATGAACCCCATCTATCGTGGCAGATTAAGTCCATTCACAACCACCATATCAATCATTCAGATAGAAAATGGCAAAATCACAGGCCAAGCCAATACCACCGCATCAGTAGGAACTCCAGCGCCAAACATGGCCATGGTCAGCTCTTCGGCACCCCAACCGAGAGAACCCAAACCAGAGCTGCACGACTCCCCCAAAACCGTCCAACAGGTAGGAACATCCAGGCAGAGGGCTTCAGAGCCGTAGCACAGGGCAAACGTCAGTGACAGATCCAACGAGCAGCACTAGTATTAGCTTCGGACAGCATCTCCCGAACTCAAAGAACACAGCACAATCCATCTACTCTCCCACTGATTTCAATCAATGCCCTCAAAGCACAACCGAAACCAGATTAATGGATCAATGC
>JAODPA010116408.1:638-18749 GCA_025585075.1 Nepenthes mirabilis
GAATATTTTGTCGGAAATTTTATATATTAATTCATTAATTATTTATGATAATTCTTGAAAAAAATAAATGAATCCCATTTGTTTGACAGGACGTTCTATCCTCCAAAAGTGGCTATCTGAAACGCCATTTAACTGAAGTATCAGAATTGATCCTATTTCCGCCGTCGAAGATAACGCCGGAAACATTCGAACTCATTGCTGAATTCTGCTACGACCCCGACGCCGTCATCATAACGCCGTTCAACGTCGCCGCCCTCCGAACAGCGGCGGAGCTTCTCGAGATGACGGGGACTCCCGGCGGAGGCGGCGAAGGCTTACGCCAGAAGACCGAAAGCTACTTCTGTCTGGTGGTCGCCGTCAACCGAGATTTTGCGTCGACAGTCTTCCAATCGTGTGTGCCGTTGCTTCCTGAGGCAGAGGAGACGGCGTTTCTCGCCAGCAGATGCCTCGAGGTG
The DNA here is from genome assembly GCA_025585075.1 of Nepenthes mirabilis. Classification (NCBI taxonomy): domain Eukaryota; kingdom Viridiplantae; phylum Streptophyta; class Magnoliopsida; order Caryophyllales; family Nepenthaceae; genus Nepenthes; species Nepenthes mirabilis. The sequence continues at coordinate 1,094 of JAODPA010116408.1, forward strand.
CTGTGCTCGGCGGAGGATGCCGACGGTGGCGTCGTTAGTTGCTGCGATGGTATTGAGACGGTGCGGCCGGAAGATTTTCAGATCATCGCGGATTCTATGCGACGGAGGTTTACTCGGAACCATGATTTAATCTACACGGCGGTGGAACTTTACCTTACGGTAAGAGTTCAAAATTTTCCCTTTTTTCATCGGCCAAGCTTCATAATTGATCTTGAAAGTGTTTATTGCTTCACATCTGCTTTAATGGCTGACAGGCATACAACGGCAAAATATCAGAGGATCAAAAAACCCAAATATGCAATTCCGTAGACTGCAACATGCTCTCATCTCAACTCCTCATGCACGCAGTCCAGAACCCCAGAATGCCGTTAAGATTCGTTGTCCAAGCGATGTTAACCGAGCAGCTCAACACCCACCGCTCCATCTCCACCGCCATTACCACCTCCACTGCTACCAGACATCCAAGTTGGAGGCACGAGTCACCGGCGGACAGCCAGGATGTTGTCACACTGGGAGCAATTCTCCAGCGCGATGCTGCCCTCCGTCAGGTGGCTCAGCTGAAGACTGCCATGGACACCACCACCTCTCGAATACAGAGCTTAGAGAAAGAGCTAAGGAGCATGAAAAAGCGGTTGATTGAATCAGAGAGGCGGAGAAATACAGCCGATTCCGGCAGGTCTGCCAGCTGCCGGTTCAGCAAAGACGCTAATGGTAAGATCGAAAGAGGAGAAAGAGGGTCAATTTCTTCCAGTAACTTGCGTTTCAAAGCCACAACAATGACGACGACGGCAACAACAGAAGAGAATACCCGATCAAATGTGGAAGGGCCTGCGTTAAATGCCGAGTCTCCGCGGCTGAAGAAGAATAATTTAGGTCAAAAACTGATGAGAGGGTTGAAGAGTGTCTTTCGCATGTCCTCTTACTCGATTTCAAAGGATTCAAATGCCGCAGCTCCTCACAGTGAAGATGAAGATCGAAATGGTCATGATGACCGTGTTGATCTGATCAAAGAAGCTCTTCCATGCGTTGATGACGGAGGAGCGATCAAAGAGCTCGTTCCCTCTCACAGTAGGACTCGATCACGCTAAAAATTTGCCTCCACCTCCATTTATATTAAGCTCTTGCTTTTTCTACTAATTGGTATCTGAATTCCTCTGGACACAAACTGAGAAAAGAGATTTTATTCAACTGTTTTTGGGAAAATGTGCGGTAAATTGTTTGCGTCATTTACAGAAGAGTTTCCCTTTTCCAACTACGAACGTAGATTATCAAAGTCCATAGCATTTTGTGCAGTAATCCCCTATGCTGCTTCGTTCAAGTCATGAAAAATTTTGAAGATGCTGTCTATACTTTCGTTATGGATTGCGAGGGATTTGCTAGCCCAACGTGGTGCTTGCTGCTATTAACAAATCGCAGCCATATTCGTCAAGGTTCAGGGGCTAGAGTGATGGTATTCCTTCACCAGCTTTTAACTTCAATTGTTGTGTGGATAGGTAAACTTCCCTATGGTAACAAATCTCCATAGCTGTGGGGAGAGAAAGGCACACTAATCGCGGCATAGGACCTGCACCGTCAATTTTGACTGTGTAATTAAATTTGCACAGTTAAACTTTTTTCTTTTTAATTTACAAAAATAAAAAAAACGTCAGCATAATCTTTTGCCGTTAGAATTTCATTTGGACGGCCAAGACCATAGGAAACAAGCCCTGCGCTGCATTGACCCTCGGCTCAGAAAAGCACCCGGCTTATCTCAATTTGAGTTAAGCTTTTGAAGCAATGTATTTGTAATTTGTGTGTCTTATTTTATTATTTTTTGGATTTCTTTGCTTATTATTTTAGAGTGTTTTTTGTGAGCTTAATATTAGTAAGATTTGTGAGCTTTTTTGGTTGAATAAAATTATGTTTGTTGCATCCCGAGTTTCTGGTTATTGTACGGATTAGGGAGTCTTTGGATTCCTAGTTTGGGTTGAACCTCGAGCGAGTCCGGTCTCCTTCGCTATAAACCTGAAATCTGCGCAATACAAATTACAAATAAGAAGTTAGAGGTCTAGTGGGATTTCTCTCATTGAAAACACTCTAACGCTGAAGTTAACAATTTCGTGCAATAAATCGAAAGGAGATGTGCACGCTTAAAGGTGCGCGGGAATATGCTATAAATGCGTAGGGAGTACATGAATGTAGGAGTGGGACATTGATGAGCGTTTAGTGGGAGGTCTGACTCCTTGTATGCACCGCAGAGGGTGGCTCATTCTCATAATCTGAACAAGGTTGTGGAGGTTGGATTTGGGTGCTGATTCGAGAGCTTGAACTCTGATGTGAGCGTTTTGCTACACAATATTAAGCCGGATGCCTAGAATTCGATCTCGTTTTCTGTGAAAGGAGAGGAAATTCATTGGCTCATTGGCTTGGAGCTTTGAGGGCGAGAATCCTTTTTGTAGGGATTCGTCAACCGTTGCCCAGTGGTGGTCGCTAGTGTGTCAGTTGTTACCTTGTGGTGGAGAGGAGACCGTCGTGCGTAGCAGGCCACGTTTGGTTTACCTCTCGCACCGGAATTGGTTGGAAGACTGAGGGCAACGGCGTGAGCCGTAGCTGGTAGCGCTAACTTTCTCCTCATTGGCTCGTTCCTTTGTGCTGTATCTACCGCCTTATAGCCGCATTAATGGGATGCAAGTGGTGCCAATTGGTTGCGAGCACTGAGCTGCCACGTAGGCTAATTTGAATATTGGGCTGAATTGGCCGCTTGGGTTGCTACTTTATGGATTGGGCCTAGCGTTTCTTTGGGCCTTACTAATACTATACCCACTTCGGTCTAGTTGGTCACCGCGCTGTCTTCCTCGAGATGCGTTAGGCTTTGTCGCCTTCATGCATTGCATCATCCCCAGGCGACCATGCAGGCTTTTTAGGTGCCGCAGTGGTTCGGTGCTCTGAAGGGTTAGATTCACATGTCTGAGCTTGCTTGGGCATCAGGGATTTTCCTTCTCCGTGAATGACGGCTATCGGGAAGCACGCCCAACTAAATGCGGATAGGGCTCCAACTCGTCCATAAATAGGGGGCTCTTTGGCCTGTGTGGCTCATCCCTTGGCTGATCTCAAATGAGTGATGCAAGGGCCTTAGCTCATCCCGCTTCCGGTGGGAGTCTACGAAAGAGTTGGATGGATTGGCTGGAGATCTGGAACTCTTGATGAAGACTGTCATCACGCTCATACTATGGGTGGTTCTTTATGTTAATGAGAGTTGCTCGGCCACTCTTTCGTCGCCATGTGCCTCCCTTCAGGTTGCGGTGATATCTAGTGCGGTGGGGGATTGTGGCGGAGCTAACACGGGGCGCATTGCTTTCGGTGTGGTGTATCGCTCATGGTCCCCACTTCACTTAGACCATCATATGTTCTGCCTGGAGGGGAAGGTGAAGAAAGGAGTCTCTGTCCGGGGAGCGCATGTTCTTCGCTTTCCCGCCGGGGCTTCTACTGCGGGTGTTGGTTCTGCCTTGCAGTTAGCATTGGGCTCGTCCACAGGGGTTGGACAACACCAACAGCTCCGGGGATTGGACGAGGCGATGGGGTTGCGGTGTAGATCACGCTCCTCCGACCACATTCCAAGCATCTGGGGAGTTACTCCGGGGCTTAGGCCCCTGCCGTATCTTCTTCCTCTTTATTGTACTTTTGCTGCTGTGAGTTATGTACTTGTAAAGGAATTTTGATTAATAAAAGCAGTAGGTATTGCCTTTACTCCTTTCTCCTGTCGTATGAATCTTCTCCCTTTTTGTCGTATGGCACTTTACATTCCCAGGGTTGCAGGGCTTCTCTTTTGTCGCATGCGCCGACTTGTGCATTTGAGCGTTCCCTGTGGCCCGCGGTATACTCTCGCAGGCATCTTCCCTCGAGTCGTTGTGTTGACTATTGATGAGAGGACACAGTGCAGAGAGATTGGTGACGTTGGCTCCTTAGGGAGATCAAACGCTATTGTCAAACGTCACATCCACCGGATGGTTTGACGCATTGATTGAGTAGGAGATTTTGGGACATTGAGTCATAATGCCTTCTTGGAAAGGCGCGACGCTTCAAGGGTTTGCCACGTGGAAGGAGCCTGTTGGCTCTTTCCAAGCACGCTTCGCCTTCAAAACGATGTCATTCCACTGGAGGGTTTTGGCTATTTAAATCCCTGAGTTCCCTCCAAGGGATTGTGCCTTTTTTTGCTGCTTTGAGAGCGCAAAGCCTTGCACTGCCCTTGAGTCTTTTTCCGTTTTTCTTTCCACATTGCGGCTTCAATGGAAAGGTCATCTTCTTCATCAGCATCTGAATCTTCCTTTGGAGAATCTGTGAGGGACACTCATGCCTCTGGGATCTACGGCGAAGCTGATTCTGATGCAGCGGCAGTAAAGGGTTGCCCTTCAGAGGCCACTGTGGAGGGCCCGATGCGGTTTCTGAGGGTGCCTCCGAGCTTTGAGAGATAGGAGGCGTCCACTTCCTCGCTGCGCCGCAGGTCGCCAAGGCTGTGGAGGACGTGGAGGTCCTTGTGCAGGCTACCGCCAGCGCAGTCGAGTAGGCTTAGGCTTGCACGACACTCTTTGAACGGGTGTGATCAGATTTTGAGGCTAGGGTTTTCAGGCTTGCTGGCGACAACATGCAGGTTTGGGACCGCATACAGGCTCTTCAGGAGGAGCTTCGGCAAGTCCAGTCGGGACTTGGCGTGGAGTGCGTGCGGTTGGAAGCTGAGTTGAGGTCGAGGCTTTCGCCGGAGAATGTCGGTCCTACATTGGAAAGGAACTTCCAGGACGGCATCCGTTTCAGCCGAAGACTTGTCTCGCTAGAGGACCCAAACTTTCGCATCAGCATCCTGGATTCTCAAAACTCAAGAGCCCTGACATGCGCGGACCTGACGGAGTATCCGGCTCCAGATCCTTCTGAGCCCAGAGAGGGCTGTTAGTTGTACTTTTTGGCCGTAGGCTACCGTAAAAAAGAATCATTAGCGAATCACATGTGCCATTTGTTTTCTGTCACTTATTGTGCTTGAGTGATCTATTCTTTCTCGCGCGTGCTTGTCTTGGAAATCTTTTCGTCGCCTTCCCTGGCTGTTAGGATGCTTTCATTAAATGCGGTTGTGACAGCCGGGATTCTGACAAGCGGCTAAGGCAATATCAATCTTCAATCTGAGAAGGGGCCATGATTGGCTCTCATTAAATGCTCGCATTAAATCGCGATGCTTCTGCTAAGCGGGCGCATGGCCTGGTCAACAAGAAAAGATGTCGTTTAAGTTTTTTTACATGCTGGCACCCCGTTACCTATTTAAGCGGCGCTTTAGTGAAATCCCTTCTTTTATGCTTCCTTGCACTGAAGGCTTTCGACTCATTCCAAAGAGAGAGATATGGTGAAGAGACAAGGATCCTCTTCTCCTTCTCGAGTTTCTCGTATTGTTTGTCATAGAGTTAACAATACTGGGTCTGTCCTGACTGCGAGCACCATCACTGTTCTAATGGTGGACAATGGGATCCCCAATGATTGGGCCTACCTCGCTCCCGGCTCCACAGGTAGGGCCAACGCCCCTCCAGAGGGTTTCATCTCCGTTTATGAGCACCACCTGAAGGGTGGGCTTCGCTACCCCATGCTGTGCAAACTGTATGCACTTCTCGAGGCATTGAACGTTCCCGTTGTGAGGCTTCACCCGAACGCCATCCGTTACTTAGTCACCTTATGCGTTTTTGGCTGCCTTCATTCTTGCTTCTTTGATGCGAAGGCAGCGAAGATGATTTTTCGCTTCACTAAGTCCGAGGATTGGATTTCATTGTTCCCCTAAACTGGCTTTCACTTTCGGGGGACCAACCCTGACTTGGCGAAGAATTGGAAGAATCTGTTCTTCTTCCTGCAGGAACCTTCAGATTCGAAACTCTCCAATGAGTGGGGGTCCAATCCCCGAGTATTTTTGTAAGGTGGTGACTACCGAGGAGAGGAGCGACTCAGCGAAACTCATCACGGCGATCCACTCGAAGATGAAGACATTTTTCGTCCAAGGCCACTATTTGACTTCACATACCTTTCTGGACACGAGGTGGGGATCGGAGTCTAGATGGGCAATTGCCGGCTCATGGAAGAAGTCTGACGCCATTGTGCTCCGCGAGGCGTCGAGGGAGCTTCCGGAGGAAAGCATCTCATTGATGGAGACCTCGTCGGAAGAGGAGGTGGAGCTCCACTGAAGAGGTTGAGAGAGGTTGGCAGACCTACACCCGGAGGTCACAGAGATCGGCGACAGAGGCTGCCGCACTTGCTGCATGTTCCGCTCCGGAGCAGGTGTTAGATACAGAGCTGCGGGAGGGAGTGGCTAAACACTAGCCAATCCCTGCTATGACGTTGGTTGAGTACGGAGTTCCCGTGGTGGAGCTTCATTCTGGAGGGGAGTCCCCCACGGGTCCTTTTATCGATCTGGAGTGGCCGGAGGCGGTCGTTGAGGATGTTCCGATAGTGGAGGTTGACGCGCCTGAGTCAAGAGAGGCGGAGGAGGCCGGCGTTCCAGAGTCCATGTCAGGGCCACCTCAGGCTTTGGAGTTCATGGGACTGCCTGACAAGGCATCCCAGGAAGTGCGCATCTAGGAAAGCGTTGCTGCTGCAGAGGAAGCTGTAGCTGGATAGGCTGCAAGCCTGCTTTGCGCTGACTAGGCTCCAACGGCGATTGCGGGGGAGGGGGCTCATGAGCCGGAGCCCCCAAGCATCTCTTCACCGCCTGCGACTCCGGATGCTCTCCCCTCCACAGAGGTTATTGTTGGGCACTTGAAGCCCCCAAGTATGCTGGCATTAGGAGGTGGGCCTAGTCACGTGACTGCATTCTCTACTCAGGTGCGATTGCCTTGGTCCTTGTATCTTTTTGCAAACTGGAACTCTGAGACTTGTTGATCCCTTGTTCACTCTTGTAGGTCCCTGAGGGGTTCATCTTCCTCAATGCAGTGCATGCTCAACTGCTCGACTTTGTTCTCCAGGTGAAGGAAGAGTCCAGGCAGGAGACGGCACAACGTGCGGGAGTTGTGACCGCCGCACTCATGGAGGAGAATGAGTTACTGAGGGAACAGGTTGGGCGGCTATCGCAGGAGAGCGAACAACTAAAGGAGGAGAACGAGCAACTGGCGGAGGAAGGCGAACAATTGAGGGTGGAGAATAGGCGGCTGGAGGAGGAAGGAGAATGGCTTACGGTGGAGACTGGGCAGCTGAGGCAAGAGGTCGAGCAGTGGAGGGAATGGACTTCCACCGTGTTGGGTGATATATCTCGCCTCACCACTGACCTTAGGCTGCAGCTCACTTGGGAAGAAGTGCGCCTTGCACTTGACGTCAGAATTTGGGATGGTATCTGCCTGTGTCGCCGGATCGTCGCCATCTCACTTTCGGGTGTTTCTGTGGGCATTTTACATCCAGGGTGTGAGGTCCAAAAATTAAGAGGCTCAAGGTAGGAGTTAAAAATATTGACCGGTCTTCAATGAAAGAAATGAAACGTGACAAGAAAAAATGGCTTAATTAGAATAAGGAGCATTGACCGAAAAGTTGACCTGAATAAATTAATGGCAATTAAAGCCAAAAGCCAACTTTATTATTTAGTTGGAATCTAACTAAGCATAGACTAAATGAAATGAGTAAACTACCTCGTTACCGTCTGAGGAGAAGTACTTGAGTAAGTAAACTAATTTACTTCCTTTCACCTACTATCTGAAAAGGGGTACCGAAGCAAGTGACTTACCTCTCTTATCCCATCTAACCCCTCACCTATAAATACTCAACTTCGATCAAGGAAGCTGGCACGAGCAACCAGCGAAAAGAACAGTAAGGAGTAGAGGAGTGAAAGCTTCCAGTCGGTAAGGGTATGCAAACGACTGTCAGGCAAGTGTACTTTGGACGTTACTCTTTTAAGTTTTGATTTTAAGAATATTGCAAGTCTACCACCGTTTTAAAGTTCATGCTTTAAGAATATTGCAAGTACACACTGTTGTTAACTCCAGAATGTTGTAAGTTTACTTTGGACGATACTCCTTCTGTTTTGTACCCAGTTTTAGAAAGTTCTTGGTTGATGAACTCCCGTTTCCAAGTGTCAACTTTAAGAAAAAAAAAATGCAAGCATTACCCTTCCAGTTTAACTTGAGAATTTGCCGAATGATATGCTGTATTTTTAATATGCATATTCGCATGACTGATTTCATGGTTAATTTCACGTTCTCTGTTTTCCACTTTCTATTCCCTGCTCAAACTAAAAGTGTATGAAATCCAGACTAAAAATGAAACCGGTATTGTAAGTATTGAAACTGGCATGATATGAAACCGGCATACATAATGTGAACTCGGCTCCTTGGCATGATAAAATTAAAACCAGCTTCCACCTTAAGCCTAATCAAGTTCGGCCTTCCCTTAGTCATAAAAGAAGTTTGGCCTTCCCTTAAGCATAAAAGAAGTTCGGCCTTCCCTTGTATAAAAATGAAACCGGCCACCTTTGAATATGAATTCCAAACCGGCCACCTTTGAGTATGAAATCCAAACCGGCCACCTTGGAGCATGAAATCTAAATCGGCTCCTCCTTTGTAAGAAAATGTAACCGGCCTTCCCTTGTATAAAAATGAAACCGGCCATTATGCTATAAAAATCAAAACCGGCCCTCAAGTGTAGTTTGAAACCGGCCATTATGCTATGAAAATCGAAACCGGCCCTCAAGTGTATTTTGAAACCAGCCATTATGCTATAAAAATCAAAACCGGCCCTCAAGTGTATTTTGAAACTGGCCATTATGCTATGAAAATGGAAACCGGTCCTCAAGTGTATTTTGAAACCGGCCATTATGCCATGGAAATTGAAACCGGCCCTTAAGTGTATTTTGAAACCGGAAATTGTCCCATGAATTTGAACCGGCCTTAGAGCATATTTGAAACCGAAAATTTGTCCATGAATTTGAATCGGCCTTAGAGCATTTTGAAACCAAAAATTTATCCATGAATTTGAACCGGCCTTAGAGCATGTTTTGAAATCAAAAATTGGCCCATGAAGTTGAAACCGACCTTAGAACGAAGTTAAAACTGACCTTAGAACAAATTTGAAACCGACATTTGTAAAATAACTTTGAAACCGGCTCGTGATGAACAAAGAAAATATGAATTGGCTTTATGATAAAACAAATAAGTTCAGACATTAGCCTTGGGAGATAAGGTACTCCGGATGCCTTTGAACATTAAGGTGATAATCGAGGATAACCGAAATGAGAGTCATCCTCGGGGCTTTGTACAAGGAGGTAGCGATAGCCTTTCTCGGGGCTTTGTAAAAGGAGAAAGTGGGAGCCATCCTCGGGGCTTTGTACAATGAGGTAGTGATAGCCGTCCTCGGGATTTTGTACAAGGAGGAAGTGAGAGCCATCATTGGGGCTTTGTACGAGGAGGTATTGCCATGATTGTGAGGAGATGTGCACAATCTATCCTCGATTAAAGCCCCCTTCCGTTATGTGATAAATAAAAGAAGCTAAATTTGTGATTAGCAATGTTTTATGCCCGAATATTATCTATTCTGACTTTCCGATTTGCTTTTATTTGGCCAAATGTTATATATATATGATGCCTGATTTCCTGCATTAACCGTCCTAAGTGTTCTGCATGATTTCGACCAAATGATATTCTGTATATGTATCTGTAACTGTTGATAGTACGAACGTTTTATAAAAAATCTGCATGTACCTTGTTGAATTTTGACTCACTGTTTTCTATTTTCCTCCCATCAGATGAAAATTTAGAATTCGTGCTTGACAAGAAGGAGTGATTAAAGCCGACCTGAAGGATTTGTAAGGATTCAGGAGCACCTTTTGGACGATCGCAACGGAGAAGCAATTAGTGTAATGAATTGTTAGACTCCATAAACTTTGTAGTTAGACATTTGTGCCTATTTGGAAATAAATGTTATGGAATGAATATTAATGTTTCCGCAAGATGTTAGATTGGCTTCCGCTATGCGTTTTATGATTAAAATATATGGGTCCTAGATAGTATCAGTGATCCTGTGTTGCGAATGGCGGAGTAAAAAAAAATCCGTTCCGCAACACAGGGAATGCCGAGTCCCCGATAGCTCCAGTTTGATAGACATCTCGGGAGAGGTTGGGCTGCTAGACTAATAGGATCAGAGTAGTTCTTGCATTTCTCATTGTACAGTACTGCATTGTAACGTCACTTGTCTTTGATAAATGAAAGGCGGTTATTTTTCTCGCACCTAATGTCTTCGGCTACATGATGCCGCCAGTTGAATCATTGTTCATTTATTAGAGGCTAAGTTGTGAAGCTATTGTTGCAAGGCCCCAATCTGGCGCCTTCTTCCGCTGTACTTATCCTTCGGTAGAGGATGCCATTGCATCTTGCGCATTTTAGTGGGAAGTTTGGTCCAATAGAGCAGACATTGTCACTAGCCCGTAGAGTTAGTCTAATGGCCAGCTGGGTTTTCAGGCCATAGCAGTTGGGCTCCGGATCTTAGGCCTTTTCGTACACAATCCTTGTCTTGCGTATTTGGCCCCGCTCAAGGCGTCGTCGTTCTAATGTGCATGATCCTAACTCACGACTATTGTACACCGAGGGTGCTCTTTTCTTCGGGAGAAGGTCGTCGCACGCCTGTCATTCTTTCCCCTTAAGGTTTTGGTGGCCGCATGTTGGGGAATTTCAAAATCCCACAGGCTTGACATGTTGACCGCCTAAGTCACTTGGTACAGAGCCAAAAAGTGCGGGCCACATGGGCCCTTTGGCACGGAGCCATGATTTGTGTATGACCGCTCTTGGGTCACTTGTCGCAAAGCCAAGTAGGTGGACTGCTTTGGGCCCTTTTGACTCGGAGTTGAAGTTCGGATATGGCCGCTCTCAGGCCGTTTGACGTGGGGTGGAGGCTCAAACATGGCCGCTTTCGGGCTACTCGGCGCGGAGCTAAGGTTTTGGGGCTGCTCTTGGGCCGCTTGGCGAGGTGCCAAGACTTTGGTTTACAGACGGAGGAGGACCCGCTTGACTTAGGGGCAGTTAGGCCATTTTTTTTTCGAAATGTCATGCATGCAAACACTCATATGAACAATCATACAAGATAATAGAAACAATCAATCTTATTAAATGGAAACACACAGTATGTACAAGCATTCTCCATGACGTGTGTGTGCCTTACCTGGGTCTAGAGAGAGCCTACTGGTAGTATTTTTTAAGGTTGGTGGCATTCTAGATTCGTGGGACCAACTTACTGTCCTGGGTGCATACCTTATACGCTTTGTTCCGGAGGATCGCCAAGATTAGGAACGGTTCCTCCCAGCCAGGGGAGAGCTCGTTCTTGCTAGCAGTCTTCCTTGTTGCCTTTACACTCCGGAGGACCAGGTCTCTAATCTCAAGCGGACGTGCTCTTACCCGTTTGTTGTAGTACCACGTGATGCGCTACTAATAGGCTGCTATTCTCAAATGGGCTGCGTCCCACACCTCGGGAAGCAGGTCCAAGCATTCCTTAAGCTTCTGGGAGTTGGTGGCCGGATCAAAGCACTTGACCTGCAGGCAGGGAAGTCTCACTTCAACGGGGACAATCGATTCGACCCCATAGTAGAGGTTGAAGGGCATCTCTCGCATTGGTTCCCGCAGGGTCGTTCGATAAGACTAAAGCACGGAAGGCAACTTGTCAACCTAGGATCTCCTGTGTCTTCCAGTTTAGTCTTTAATCCGTGCAGCAGCGTATGATTTGTGACTTCAACTTGTCCGTTTGCTTGAGGATACGTCACAAACGTGTGGATCAGCCTGATGCGCAGGCTTGTGCAGTACTTGGTGAATCGCTTGTTGGTGAATTTGGTTCCTTTGTCAGTCACAATGATTTCAAAAATCCCAAAATGGCAGACGATGTTACGGCGGATGAACTCCGTGGCATTCTACTGGATGATTTGTGCCAGGGGACGGCTTCTACTCACTTGGTGAAGTAGTCAATACTGACTATAAGGAATTTTCTCTGTCCGGAGGCCAAGGGTATAGGTCCAAGGATGTCGAGCCCCCACTGCACGAATGACCATGGGAACTGAATACTATGCAACTCTGTGTGAGGTAGGTGCGCCATGGACCCAAGAACCTGACAGCGTTCGTATTTCTTTACGAATTTCAGGGCATCGCGCTTCATCGTGGGCCAAAAAAGGCCTTGCCGCATAATTGTGAATGCGAGGTTCTTCCCCCCAACGTGTGAGTTGCATATTCCAAGGTGGATTTCACTCAGCGCGTATTCGAGTTCCTCAGGGGTAAGGCATTTCAGGAAGGGAGTTGAATATTCCCACCGGTATAGCTTGCCGTAGATGATCACGTACCAACCCATTGTCTTTTTAATCCGCTTGACTTCAACTGCATCCGTTGATAACGTCCCATCCGTCAGATACTTGCAGTACGGGGTCATCCAGCTATCACCTTCATTGACCTGCAGTACCTTCTGATTAGGACCATCCACGCTCGGCGTGGTCAGGATTTTTCGCATATTCCTGGCGTATTGCTCCAGGGATCCGGCGGCAGCATCTCTTGCCAGCTGATCGACTTTTCAGTTCTCGATCCTAGGGATGTGTGCAATCTCGAAGCTTTTGAACGCTTGGATCTCAGCTTTTGCCCTGGCCAGGTACTTTCTGAGTTGAGGGCTTGATGCCTCGAAGACTCCTTAGATCTGGTTGACCACTAGTTCTGTGTCGCTTCGTACGATCAGTGCCCTCATGGAGCATTCTTTGGCTAGACGAAGTCCTGCAAGGAGGACTTCGTACTCCGTCACGTTGTTAGTGGCGGGGAAATTCAGCGCTACTGAGTACTTAATCTCTATTCCATCAGGGATCCTGAGCACGACTTCGGCTCCGCTGCTTGTTTGGGTGGAGGACCTGTCGATATTCATAATCTACAAGGGAGTGTTCGGTGAGCATGAGCTCTTCGGGTTGTGCTAGACATCTAGAGCTGGGGTCGTAGCTTTGACAATAAAATCCGCCAGAGCCTGGCCCTTAAGGGCTGGTCGTGGTTGGAATTCCATGTCAAACTTACCCAACTCTATTACCCACTTGACCAACCGTCCAGAGGTTTTCGGCTTTTGGAGGATTGACTTTAGCGACTGATCGGTCATAATGATGATCCGGTGTACTTGGAAATAGGGCCTCAATTTCCGTGCGGAATAGATGAGAGTCAAGGCAATCCTCTCTGCATGAAGGTATTGAGTTTTCGTATCCATCAATACCCTACTCACATAGTACACAGGCTGCTGCCTCTCCTCGTGCTCTCTAACGAGTATGGAGCTTAGCCCCGTGTCTGATGTGGCCAAGTAGAGGTACAAATCCTCGCCCGCTGATGGTGAACTCAGGAAAGGTGCGCTGGGGAGATACGTCTTCAGTTCTTGGAATGCTTCCTCGCACTCATCTATCCACCGAAATCGGGAAGCTTTGGTTCCCTTGAGTGTCTTGAAGAAGGGCAGATGTTTTTCTGCGGACTTGGCTAGGAATAGTGATATGGCTGCCAGACACCCTGTGAGCTTCTGGACTTCTTTCATGGTCCGCGGAGGGTTCATATCAAGGATGGCTCTAATCTTCTCCGGGTTTTCTTCTATGCCGCACTGGGACACTATGAAGCCTAAGAAGTTTTCGGAGGTTGCCCCGAACACACATTTGGTGGGGTTGAACTTCATCCTGTGGGCTCGGAGGAAGGTTTCCTCAAGATTATGACATGGTCACTGGCCATTCTGCTCTTGACAAGCATGTCATTAACGTACACTTCCACGTTCTTTCTAATCTGGGCCTTGAACATTTTGTTCACAAGGCGTTGGTAAGTTACGCCGGTATTTTTGAGACCGAAGGGTATGACTTTATAACAGTACGTCCCCTGGTCTGTACGAAGGAGGTGTGCTACCCATCGTCCGAATCTATCCTGATCTGATTATAGCGTGAATAGGCATCCGTAAAGCTCGGGAGTTCGTATCCGGACGTGGAGTCCACCAGCAGATCGATTTGACGGAGGGAAAAGTTGTCCTTGGGACAGGCTTTATTTACATCGGTAAAGTCCATACACATTCGCCACTTGCCATTACTTTTCTTTACGAGTACGACGTTGGATAGCCAGTTCAGGTACTGGACTTCTCTTATGAATCCGACGTCCAGCAGCTTCTTTACTTCATCTCTGACAGCGATTAGCTTTTCCACAAAGTGGTTCCTGCGTTTCTATTTGATGGGCTTATGATCGAGGCCAAGGCCCAAATTTTGGACTATCACCTCAGCTGGTATCCCGGGCATATTAGCAGGAACCCACGCGAACACGTCCAAGTTCTTCCAAAGGAAGCTATTGAGTCGGTCGCAGTTAGCTGCGGTGAGAGAGCTGCCAATGTGCACACACTTCTCGGGCTTGGCGGGATCGAGCGGGACTATTTCGGTAGCTTCACATGACTGGGCTTGTTGTCGTGTGGCTTCGTCGCAAAGATCTATGTCTCCATCCATGTGGTCTGGTACTGCAGGGGTGACTTGGGATAGGTAGCATGTCCGTCCTATTATCTGACCACCAATCACCTCTCCTGCACCACACGGAGTGGGAAATTTCATCTTCAAATGAGGAGTTGAGGTGACAGCCCCATAGAGGGTGAGGAACGATCTGCCTAGGATGTCGTTATAGACGAACGACAGATCAATGACGAGGAACGTTAACTCCCTCGTAGCAGTACATGGATATGTTCCTATTGTGAACTCTTGCTAGATTTCTCCCTGCACGGGCATATGCGCGTTGTCGAGGCCGTATAGAGGGCCGTCGGCCGCTTTCATTTGGTTGTTCCTTAGTCCAAGCTTAAAGAATGCATCAAGATATAGCAAATTTTGAGAGATGTGCCATATCGTCGCTGCTAAAACTAATGATATCACCCATATCCCTTATCATCGCTCTCTTGCTATTGGAAGTCTGTTCTGATCATGCCTGCCTGCTGCTCTTGATTGGGCATGTGGAGATCATGCTGATCATGCCGGCGGCCTTACGGTTCTTTGGAGGCTTGCTTGTCTCGCCCTCTGAGGCCGCAGGGGCTTGCCTCGAGCCTTTGATGAACCGTTTGAGGTGCCCCCGGCAGATCAAGTCTTCTATCTCTTGCTACAGAGTCTGATAATTCTCCGTAGAATGTCTTAGGCAGTGGTGGTACTGACAGTATTTCGTTTGGTATCCACCGTTGGGACCCTTTGGCTCCTTTGGCCACTTGAAGAACTTTTTTTCCCCTAGATTTTCATCAGGATGTTGGAGCGGGTGGGTATCGTTTAGCGGAGTTAGGGACGTTGGCCCGTACTCCTTATTGGGTTGCGGTGCAGGCCGTGGCTGCTTTTGACGCTCCTAGGAGCGGTTGCTGTCGCCGTTCCTCTTTTTTCCAACGGCTGGCTTGGGTCCTTTCGAGGGGTAGTCTGCGGGTTTGAGACGCCGAGCCTAGTTGACCTCTTTTATCGAGATATAAGCTCGGGCGATAGCCTCGGCTTCCTAGAAGGATTGGGAGCGCTGGTGCGTCAAGTGCTTGAAGAAGTCCCCCGTAGCCAGCGTGGTAACAAAAGCGTTGAGTTTTAGCTCCTCAGAGAGTTAGGGGATCCGGTGCACTTCAGTGATGAAGTAATTGAGAAACCGCTTCATGCTTTCGTTCGACCTCTGGCGAAGGCAAACTAGGTGACAGGGCTGCTTCTCCTCCCTTTGGCTAGAGGCGAATTGACTCAAGAAGTAGTCGGTGAGCTCGTTGAAAGAGTCGATGGAATTTGGCTGGAGGTCGTAGAAACAAAACAGTGTGTCCCCTTTGAGAGTGATGGGGAAGCACTTGCACATCATAGCCTTGCTTGCTCCTTGGAGGGACAGGTGGGTGTCGAAGCTGTTGAGGTGGTCCATCAGATCCTTACTCCCGTTGTATCCCTCCAGAATTGAAATCTTAAACTTGCGGGGGAGCGGCTGGGTCTGAATGCCTATCAAGACGGGTGACCTTCGCAAGTCAATAAAGGACTGGCCGGACTTCTCCTTGAATAGGTGATCCCACTTCACCTTCACTTTCTCTTCCACCGGCGGGTCGGACCAGCTCCTCCATACGTTAATAACGTCATGGAGCTCTGTGTGACTCCGTGGATCCTGCTGGGCGTGCTGGTCGCGACGGCTTCCTGCTTGGGGAGGCCATGCACTACACGAGCATGCGGTTGTTTGCCTCCTCTCGCTGAGAGGGTTTCGAGGGTTGTGCCGCTCTAGGCTCTCCTCCCGGTCGTCTTAGTTGGGGCAGCTTCTAGCCACTATTTGGTCCCTGCTACCGGAGGCCGATTGGGCCTCGGTGTCGTCAGGCCGATTTGATCTACCCCTGGGGGCTCTCGTGCGACGTCTTCCTTGCGGGGAGGATGACACCTGGGATTCTTGAGGGGCGGTCCCCTTCCACTGCGTGCCTGTTCGGTCGCAGAGGGTTTGAATCATCAGCCTTATGTCCCCCATTTCGGCGGCTAGCTGATGGATGTCTGGCTGCGGTTGCTCGTCGATACGGCTGCCCTCCACAGGGTCGTCGTCGGGGGTGGCTACATCTTCGGGTGGTGCACTGGCTTTCACCCAGGTATTGACCATTTTAGTGTGAGTGGTTTAATGTTGGAGGGAAATGCTAAACTTTTTGTTATGTTCCCACAGACGGCGCCAATGTTACGTCCCGGGTTTCAAGTTGTTGTACGGATTATGGAGTATTTAGATTCCTAATATGAGTAGGTGCTCGAGTGGGTCCGGTCTCCATCGTTATGAATTTGGAACCTATACAATACAAATTATAAACAAGAAGTCAGAGGTCCAACGGAATTTCTCCCATTAAAAACACTCTGACGCTCAAATTAGCAGCTTCCTGCAATGTACGGAAAGGGGGTGCGATCGCTTCGAGGTGCGTGGGAATATGATGTAAATGCATGGGGAGTGCGTGAATGCAGGAGTGGGAAATTGTTGAGCATTTAGTAGGAGGCCTGACTCCCTGTATGTATCGTAGAGGGTGGCTCACTCTTGTAGCCTGAACAAGGTTGTGGAGGTTGGATTTGGGCGCTGATTCAAGAACTTGAACTCTGAGGTGAGAGTTTTGCTGCACAATATTAAGCTGATTGCCCAAAATTTGATCCCGTTTCCTATGAAAGGAGAGAGAATTTATAGGATCATTGGTTTGGAGCCTTGGGCGCGAGAATCATTCTTGCAGGGACTCGTCGATCGTTGCCCAGTGGTGGTCACGGCGTGTCAGTTGTCACTTTGTGGTGGAGGGGAGACCGTTGTGCATCGCAGGTCACACTTAGTCTACCTCTCACGCTGGGATCGACTGGAGGATTGGGGGCAGCGGCGTGAGCCGTAGTTGGCAGCGCTGATCTTCTTCTCATTGGCTCGTCTTCTCTATACTGTACCTGCTGCTCTACAGTCACAATAATGGGTTGCAGGTGGCACCAATTAGATATGAGTATTAGGCTGTCACGTAGGCTGTTTTGAATATTCGGCTGAGTTGGCCGCTTGGGCTGCAACTTTGTGGATAGGGCCGGGTGTTTCTTTGGGCCTTACTGGTACTGGACCTAACACTATTATAACATTGAACATTAGTTTAGTTTGATATTTGCTCATATTGAAATTGTCCGCGGACATGCGGGGTGAAAGCTATGAGATTCCCATATGAAATTAGATGTTATTTGAGAATTTTTAAAAGCACGTAACAC
>JAODPA010116419.1:0-18747 GCA_025585075.1 Nepenthes mirabilis
ATTTTATGGTTGATGTATGAAGCCAAACGGGATCCAATTTTTTGTTGGCTTGAGAACACTACCTGCTGGTCGATGGGCGAAATAGGATTCTGCTTCGTCAATTTGGGCGGTTGAATTGCACTCTCGATTGAAACCGACCGCCTGAATTAGTTATAATGTTGTTTAAATTTGTATTATAAATAAATTTGAGTGGTCGATTTTAGCCAATAACGTAGTTTGACTGCTTAAATTCGCGAAATAGGATTCTGTTGTACTCGTATTCGAAGAAGGATCCCCAAACTCCCGTACCTGAGAAACACTTGAATGACACGTATGTACAAATTAGACAGAATGTCATCAAATCTGTACTTGAAGTGTGCAATTGTAAGATTTTTGCAAAGTGGTTCATGCCTTACCTACACATAAGGGCAAACAAGCTCTACCATATTTGGCAGGGGTGTATATGCACAGGCCAATTTTAGTTGGGGAGCTTGATGTATGCCTAATTAGCTTATGCATGTCAATTAATTTATATAAGGAGATTTACTTCTTTTCAACTGATTTTTGTATAAAATTTTAAAAGAAAAGATAAAATGAAAAGAAAAGGAGAAAAAGAGAGAGAAAAAGTAAAAACAAAATATGATCTTTTCCGAGAATTATTGAGAATTTTTGTGAAATAGGCTAGGGGAAGCATAAACCAAGTTTCTATTATTTTCACTTCTTTGTGGAATTTTAATTTTGGAGAAGTGGCCTTCATGTTTGATCAATACATATTTCCCTCAACCTAATTGTGTGTTTGTCACTTTGATACATTGGCATGAATTTAGAGGTCGTGATAATAGCTTATTTGACCATTAAAGTATTAGTCTTTATATAGCACCACATTCTCTTAATGTTAACGTCAAAATTGCTACTTTGATGGTCGTGGGCTTAGTGGAACACTTGTGAATAATTTGCCACATGAATAACTTATTAAATGATGTGTTTTTACCAACAATGAAGCGGCATTAGTCTTTTGACATTGGTTTATAACTTGAACCATTTTCATGATTCGCTTTGATCTTCTTTAACTATATAACCTCTATGATAGAATGGGCCTTCATGGTGACATAGGGTTTAACACTTTTAACCTTCTCTATTGATATGATTTTTTAAACAATCCCGACCCTGACAATTGAATCTAAATCTAATATTTATTAGTAGACCTCTCATATGTTAAAATTATATACCTACATGAGCTATCAAATGAGTAAAAGTAACAAAAGAAATGTTGACAATTTAAGGTTAACTTAATTGACTTTTAATCTTTGTGGATATATATTTAATATGAGTTTAAGACTCAATCTATTTTTTTTTTTTTTAAGTCCACAAAGCTAATAACTAGGGAACAGGGAGGATGTCAAAATTAGACCCGTATCAAACATGACTACCGAAAGATCAAGTGAAAAATTTGCACTACCTAAGAACCCATCACTCATTTTTCTTTTGAATAGTTAGTAGCCTTATAAATAAGGACCATGATATGAACCTAATTATGGTCCTATTCATATAAATGTCACCTTTGAGACTAGACTGCCAGTGTGCGGTAACATTGGACTTTTCACTGCGGAATTAAAGATTCTTTTTAGTGGGATCAATTATTTAATAATTATACCTTTTTATAGAAAATTAAAATAATTGTACTATTATTTTTGCTAAAAATGGTAAAAAAAATTAACTAATTATATAGAAATAAGCGAGTCATAATGACAAATTGTAATTCTCGGATCCCTATTTGGTTTATTTTTATATAAATTGTGATTTTAGATCGTTTAGATTGTTTGGAATGATTATGCATTGTGAAAATTTGAAGAAATTTCAGTTTATAGTTTTGTACCTGAAGCTTACTCGATTGATGCCTAAGCGTTGATTCCAGAGTACCTATACACGAGGCCGCGCTTGAGCGCTAAAAACATATTGGTGGCACCTGAAGCGCACTTGAGGTAGCGTATTTGGCTTATTAATAGAGGGACTGCACACTGTTTCTCCTGTTTTAATGGGAGAAAGTAGAGATGAGAGAGAGAGAGAGCAAGAGGGAGAAGGTGGCATTCGGCAATCTCGGAGTATCTTTTTGTTATATTTGCTTGGTATGAGATTGATACAAGTATCTAGATGTTCTATCATTTATTTGATTTTGTGTCTAATGACATGTGTTTATCTTTTAAAAAGATTTTATGAATATGCATGTTATTTTTATCTACCCTATTTGACTCCTGTAAACATGCATGTAATATTTACTAGTCGATTTGAGATTTTTGTTCATATTTTGTGATTTTGGGTGTCTTGTTGATTTTATAAAAATCGGTACGAATATTTGAGTTTGTTTGTATTCTGTATCAGTATGTTCATATGGAAATGGGTATGAAAAATTGTATAGACTATGCATTGGTACATATGCATGTGTCGGGGATGAGGTCACTACCTTTATGATTCAATATGTGATCTGATTTGGATATATAATTTGTAGCATCTCTCTCGACGGGAAAATATTTATAACTTCCTCTTCCGCAAGTAAGAAGATGGCTTTATTTGTAACTGGACCTACCCCACTTTGTGATAATGAGAACCACCATAATAAATTAATGAAAATTTTATATATATTCGAACGTCATAATATATCAGATAAATTTAATGGTTGTACTAAATATTGTGGGTGCAAAACATAGTGAGCTTGTTCTGTATCTAAAGGAGATAGGGTACATAGATGGCCTAGTCTACTGTCCTAAATTATAGTTGATATGATTTAAAACTATCGGAAGTATGTGTAACCCTTCATCAAATTAATCTTTTAAAAAGAAAATCTTTGGTTATTTGTTTATGTGCACACTTTGTATTTCGACTTGAATTTATATTTGAACTTTGATTTCAGATTTGCGTTTGCCCATAGATAGGAATTGGGTTAGTTTTGTACATTTGGATATATGATTTGTTTCGGAACATATTTAATTTACATGATTTCATTTTGGCTTTGTTTATTTGTATATGATTTGGATTCGAATATTATTTTGTTCAGCACGTGCTTCATATGAATATGATATCGGATCATGATTTATTATTTGATACGAGATTTGACTCCGGATCACGAGTTGTTATAAATATGTCTCGCTGGGACCATGGATTTAATATGGACTATGATCTAAGTATGAGACTATCCTTAAACTTTTCATTGACTTTTGGACCTCACAATTTGTCTGACATGATTGGTTTGACACACTTTGCTTATGTTATTTGACTTTTCCTCTCTAATTGTGGACAAATATATATGTTATTTTTCATATACGCTGATTTTTGTTAAGATTTAGACTCATATCTTTATTTTTATCACTTCAGATTAGTAGGCTAGATACACTTGTAGGAGTTTGGACGTGATCTGAAATAACATTCTTGATTTGGTGAGTACAGATACTTTATTTTGATTTATATTCAGATTGTAGGGGTGCATTTTAGATATTTATGTATGGTCAGATGAGAGCGTTTGGATCATATTTTAAATATTGTTGGATTAGATATATCATATAGATGAGTTACTGTTATTATTTGAATACCTCCCTTACGATATTTGGATAGTAGGTCATTATTGTGTTGCCAAATTTAGATATGATGAGATCCTATGTAGGTTATTTCTTTGTTGGATCCCATGTTTGTTTGATCTATCACACCCGGGTTTAAAATTTATTGTTTATTATTGTAGTTATTTGAGATTTTATTATTAGACCTGCTTTGGGTCGGGTTCATAACGGCGAATGGTATTAGAGAAAAGTTATAATTGGAGATATTTTGGGTCTATTTGGATCATTTTGGGAAAGATGATTTATTTGAACATTTTGCATAGTAAGCGTAATCAATGGCGGATAATAGAGAATTTGGATGTGAGGCTTGAGTTCCAACTGGTAAGAGGAATGTTTAGTAATGATGGGTCACATGAGCAACATTATGAATAGAATGACCCAACTCCATGATTATGATATGGCCACAATGAGGAGAATGGCCAAGCAGGACCAAGGCAGCGCGCCATTTGATCGGTTTAAAGGCAAGCACATCACAAAATTCTATGGAGAATTTGATCCAATCAAGGATGAGAATTGGCTCTAGAAGGTAGAAAAGGTGTTTAAGATTATCAATTGCTTAGAGTAGGACAAAGTCAAGTTTGCTATATATAAATTAGACGGTGAGACTATCCGATGGTGGGATTTTCAGCATTAATTTTGTTGATCTCTAATGGATCAGAAAGATTTGTAGTATACTATGAAGCTTTTAAGAGAGATTTGGGTTGTGTATGGATTCAGTGTGGTATAGGTGGTTGACTATGGGTCAGGGGAGTTGAAGGTTTATAAATAGAATTATTCCACCCATAGTTTAGGGTTAACAGTTGAGATTTTTACTTTAAGGATTTGGAGGTATTATTTGAATGGAGAAGATTTTGTGGCCTACCTCATCATAAAGGTTTGAGTTAGTTATTTTCGTAGAAAGAGTTGATTATGTGGAATTATAGGTAGATGGATTTGCTTAAGGGTTGTGATAATGATATTTTATAATAGCCCAGGAAGGGGAATGTGGCTGTTGAAGCTTTGTGATAGAAGTCTTTGGGTTTGATGGCATGTTTGATGATTGAGAAATGGGAGATATTGGATGGGATGAAGAGTTGTACTATTCAGATGTACTTCCAAGGGGTCTTTGTTTTTGAGATAGTATTTGCATTTTGAATCTTGAGAAATTATAGGAGGAATTAATGAATGAGACCTATAAATTGGGGTGTATAATTCATTCCAGAGTGAATAAAATTATCAAGATATGAGAAAATCTTTCTGGTGAAGGAATATGAGGCAAGAAATTATGGCTTATATGACGAGGTGTATTTTGTGTCAGTAAGTGCAAGTCGAGTATAAGAAGCTTACAGGATTTTTACACCCTTTGCCAATTCCAAGTTGAAAGTGGAAGTATATATCGATGGATTTTATTTTGGGATTGCCTAAGATGGTAAGAAATTTAGTTGCTATTTGGGTTATTGTGGATCGATTGACGAAATCTACTCATTTCTTACCAGTTTGGGCTTGTTTGTATATCAATGAGATCGTCAGATTGCATGGTATTCCAACTTTGATTGCTTCTTATTGTGATCTGAGATTTGTATGAAAGTTTTGGAAGAGCTTGCATAAGGAGTTGGGACCAAGCTAAAATTTTGTACGGTATTCCATCCACAGGTAGATGGCTAATCTAAAAGGAATACTCAGATTTAAGAAGATATATTGCGAGTAGTGATTTTGAAGATGAGAGGCAATTGGAATAATTATTTATTGCTTGCTGAGTCCGTGGATAATAATAACTAGCAGTTGAATATCAGGATGACCCCTTTTGAGGATTTGTATGGAAGGAGACATAGGTCTCCTATTAATTAGAAAGAGATTGATGATCGTAGATTGTTGGGCCTTGATATTATTCAAGATTCGTCGGAGAAGATCAAGATCATTAGGGATTGGCTGGTTGAGGCTTAAAATCACCAAAAAAGTTATACTGATAGGAGGAGATATGATTTAAGATTTGAGGCGGACAACCATGTATTTCTAAATGTATCTCTGAGGAAAGAAATTTGGGGGTTTGGAGTTAAAAGGTAAATTGAAGTTAAGATTCATTGGACCCTTTGAAATTTTAGAATGGATTAGAGAAGTTGCATATAGATTGGCTTTATCTCCAAATTTGGGAGATTGTTATGACGTGTTTCATGTGTCGATGTTGAGAAAATATATATATGTTCTTTCATATGCGATTGAATTTAAGTCGCTGTAGATTGATGAGAATTTGTCCTATATTAAAGTTTCAATTCAGATATTGGATAGAAAAGATTAAGTGTTAAGGAACAAAACAATTCTACTGATTATGGTGCTATAGAGAAACCATTCAATTGAAAAGGCAACTTAGGAGTGGAAAGATGAAGTATAAGAGAAGTATCTCTATCTATTTGAATATTGAGGTACGTAAATTTTAAGAACAAAATTTTTATATAAAGGAAAAAATTATAATACCATGATCCCCATTTAGTTTATTAGATATTAATTGAGATTTTGAATCATTTAGATTATTTGGAATGATTATGCATTGTGAAATTTTGAAGGAATTTTGGTTTGCAATTTTGTGCCTGAAGCATGCCTGAGTGGCTCTTCAGTGCCGATTCCGTAGGGCCTATGCTCGAGGCGTGCTTGAGGCCGTGCTCTAGCGTCAAAAACATATCCATGGTGCCCGAGGTGCCCCTAAGGTAGCGCTTGAGCACATTTGGCTTTTAATAGAGGTGTTGCGCACTGTTTCTCTTGCTTTCGTGGGAGAAAGCAAACGGGGGAGAGAGAGTGTGTGAGAAGAAGAAGAGAAAAAAGGTAGCGCTCGGATATTTCGGAGTATCATTTTGTCATATTTGCATCGTATGAGGTTGATACAAGTATTTAGATGTCCTATCCTTTATTTGATTTCGTATCTAATAAAGTTTGTTTATATTTTTGAAAGATTGTACGTACATGTATGTAATTTTTATCTGCCCTATTTGACTCCTATGAATATGCATGTAATATTTATCGGTCGATCTGAGATTTTTGTTCGTATTCTGTGATTTTGGGTATCCGGTTGATTTTATGAAAACTAGTACGAATATTTGAGTCCATATATCTTTTGTATCAGTATGTTTATATGAAAAAGGGTATGAAAACTTGTATAGACCATGCATTGGTACACATACATGTGTCGGGAATGAGGTCATTGCCTTTGCATTTCAATATATGATCCGATTTGGATATGTGATTGTGGCATCTCTCTCGATAGGAAAATTTTGTTCCCGAAAGAAAAATATTTGTAACTCCCACTTCTGCTGGCAGGAAGATGGCTTTGTTTGTAGTTGGACCAATCCCACTTTGTGGTAATGAGAACCATCATAATGTACTAATAAAAATTTTATATATATTCAGATATCCTAATATATCTGATAAATTTATTCATTGCATCCAATGTCACAAGTGATGAAATATGGTGAGTTTATTCTGTATCTATGGAAGATCGGGTACATAGATGGCCCAACCTACTGGCCTAAACTGCAACTAATATTGTTTAAGATTACCAGAAATATGTGTAATTTTTTCTTAAATTAGTCTTTTAAAAGAAAATCTTTGGTTATCTGTTTATGTGTATACTTTGTATTTCGTCTCGGATTTATTTATCTATTTAAAGTGAAAAATGTTGAGTTTTAGACTCACGTTTTTATTTTTATCCCTTCATACTATTGCGCTGGATATGCTTGTAGGAGTTCGGATATAATCTAACACAACAGTCTTGGTTTGGTGAGGCATTTTGATTTATATTTAGATCTCGAGGGTGTATTTTGAATATTTGTGCATGACTGTATGAGGGCCTTTGGATCATGTTTTGAGAATTGTTAAATTGGATATATTATGTAGATGAGTTATTATTATTTGAATATCTCCCATGCCACAATTGGATAGCAGTTCGTTATTGTGTTGTCCGAATTTAAATATAATAAGATCTTTTGTGGGTTATGACTTTGTTGGGTTTTGTGTTTGTCGAATCTGTCACACCGGGTTTAAAATTTTTCATTTATTATTATATTTATTTAAAATTTTAATTTTGTGATATTTTATTATTAGACCTATTTTGGATTGGGTTTGTGTTGGGTCCCATGTCCTGGCCCATGGAAAGTTGACCAGGCCCACGACGAGTGACGCTGCCCAAAAGAAAGTCCAAGAGCCCGTGCGGAAAAATCAGCCCAGTCCAACGGACAAGAGGCGCGAAGCTGTGCTGGCGGAAGACAATGAAAACCTGCAACGCATTTAATGCGGTCGCCGGAAAAAGGCGAAAAAGGCGGAAAGGCTAACCAATAGAGGTGTGGCCGGAGCTGCGCCAGCGGCCCACGCTACCGTCTGCCCACGACTCTTGCTGCCATCTGCAGGCAGCCAACCAATCTCCACACGGGGAAAAATCAGGCATGGTCAACAACGCTCAGCAGCGTGCCAGCCACGAAAACGGGACAACCGGCGTGACCGGTGGTCCACGACAGCGACCAGCGGCATGATGGCCCAAGCAATGGACGTTTTGGCGCCCAAAGGTCCAACGGAGAGAGGGATATAAGAGCCCTCACACCCCACAAAGAAGGGGATCTTTTCAATCTCTCTCGATTGCTCTCCGAGTATCGTGATCAGCAGTATCCACTTGACTCAAGCATTCAAACCGCTCATTATACTCAATTGCTCCCCCCCTTTTTCTCTAACCCATAACGCGAGAGCCACAAGTCGGAACGGAGCACCACCTCCTTCCCGTCAGCAATAGCCAACTCGCTCTCCTCCCAGCATCTCCTCAGATCACGGGAAAGTTAGCCACCCGCCGCGGTGCATCAATGAAGCCAGGCCTTCCACTACCTGCTCAATACATTCTCCACGTCACCACACAAGCATCTCATACGCTTACACAGCATTTCTCCGCGCACCCCCTTAGCGTGTGCCATTTCCATTGATTGCGGGAATTTGCTGACTTGAGCGTCGGAGCGGCCTCGGTGGGAGAAATCCTGCCGGACCCTTGACCTCTCGTTTGTTGTTTGTGTTGTGCAGGTCCAGGTTCACAGAGACGGAGACCAAACCCTTCTTCTGAAGCCGTCGCGCGCTAAGGAATCTGAAGGCTCTCTAATCCGTACGACAACCTTGGGCCCGAGATGCAACATTGGCGCCGTCTGTGGGAAGCTGACAATAAGCCAAGTGTCTCTTTCCTACCTAGCTACTGAACAACAGAAAATGGTGAACACTCGAGCACAGACCAGTGTTCCTGCAATGGAAACCGTCGCCCAAAGTGAAGTTCCCCCTGTTGGGAACCAAGCAAACGACCAACCTGAGCCCGACGTCCGCCGGCTGGCCGCAGAGGTGGGCGATATAAAGCTGGTTCTCCGCGCCATATGCGAGAACACAGGGACTGCCTGGCCCGGGACTGCACCTCCAGCATCCCAGGCCTCCACCTCCAAGAGAGAAAGGCGTCGGGAGGCCGCCCGTAGGAGGCGAGCTAACCGACTCGACCGCGCTGCAGCCCCGGCGGCCCCAAGTGAAAACGGCCAGAACGAAGCGGAGAGTCATCCCGTCCGCGACGATCGGGAGGAGAGCCCTGAGAGGCGAAACCCCCGCAACTCGCGCGGCAGCGGGAGACCAGCCGCTGCAGGCTCCAACGGCGAACGCGCCACCCAGGCGGAGAGTCGCCATCCCCGACGAGCTCAGACACACCTCCAGGGAAACACGGAGCTCCGCGACGTCATCAATGCGCGGAGAGGCTCTGCGGATCCGTCGATGGAGGAGAAAGTCAAGGTGCTGTGGGATACCCTGCATAAGGAGAAAACCACACCCTCCTCCGCCGACCTCCGTAGATCGCCCTTCGCCATGGACTTGCGGACGCAGCCGTTGCCGAACAAGTTCAAGATGCCGGTCCTGGAGGGGTACGATGGAAGCAAGGACCCCATGGACCATCTCAACTACTTCCGCACCCACCTATCTCTGCAAGGGCCAAGCGAGGCCCTGATGTGTCAGTGCTTCCCCGTCACTCTTAGGGGAGACGCGCTGCTCTGGTTCCACGATCTCCCCCGAACTCAATATGCTCCTTTGACGAGCTTGCCGACAGCTTCCTGAGCCAGTTTGCCTCCAGCCGACGGGGGGAGAGGCAACCATGGCACTTGGTCCACCTCCGCCAGAGGTCGGACGAAAGCTTGAAGCAGTTCCTGGACCGTTTCATCACCGAGGCGCGGCGGATCCCTCACCTCTCCGACGAGCTGAAACTCAACGCCTTCGCCGCCACTCTGGCGGCGGGGGATTTCTTCAAACACCTGTCGCACCAGCGCCCTCAGACCTTCTGGGAGGCCGAGACCATTGCTCGGGTGTACATCACGGCCGAAGAGGCCAACGAGGTGAAGCCACCCGAGCGAGTGGACCGGCCCCCGGAAGCCCCCAGAGCTTCTGACAAAAGAAAGAGGGACAGCGACAGCCAGCGCTTCTCGGAGCACCGAAAGCAGCAGCGGCCCCCGTCAGGGCCCAAGAAGGATTATAGCAGGACCTCCCTGACCCCACTAAACGATAGCCGCGCAAACATCCTGATGCAGATCCAGGATGAGAAGTTCTTCAAGTGGCCGAAGACGCCCAAGGGTCCCAGCGGCAGTGACCAGACGAAGTACTGCCAGTACCATCGCTGTCTAGGACACTCAACTGAAAACTGCCGGACCCTGCAGCAGGAAATCGAAGATCTGATCCGGCGCGGGCACTTGAAGCGGTTCGTGAAGAGCTCGGGGCAGGAACCTACTACCTCAGATGGAGAGGCCAACGAGCCACCCAGAGCCCGCACGGCGGCCGGCGTGGTCCAGATGGTCTCCTCCACCGACGCCGCGAACGCCAGGCGTGGGCAGCCAGAGACGACTTCCAGCAACAAGCGGGCGAAGATAGGGGTTAGGAATGATGTCATTAGCTTTAGTAGCGATGACATGGCTCATGTAACCTCCCCCCACATTGACCCTCTTGTTGTATCGGCCCTTGTTTCAGCTGGTGGTGATGACTACCAACTGAAATGGGTCTTCATTGATAATGAAAGTTCACAAAATTTGCTGTATCTCACTGCGTTCCTTAAACTTGGGCTAAAAGGAAGCCAGATGAAAGCTGCGAGCGGACCATTGTATGGCTTGGACAACGAGCCGGTCCCCGTGCAAGGGATAGTGTGGTTGAAAGTCACGATGGGGACACACCCGCGCTCCATGACGCGTGAGCTGGCGTTCCTCGTCGTCGACCTTTCATCCGTCTACAACGCCATATTGGGCAGACCTTTCCTGACTGCCTTCGAAGCCGTAACGTCCATTCCGCACCTAAAGGTGAAATTCCCCACCCCCTGGGGCGTGGGAGAAGTCCTCGGAGACCAGGAAATGGGACGGACATGCTACCTGTCCCAGATCAACCCCGTAGCACCATGTCACCCGGACGAAGACCTCGATCTCCGCGACGAGACCTCGCTACAACAAGCCCAGTCCGGCGAGGAAACTGAGGCGATCCCACTGAACCCCTCCGAGCCAGAACGGTGTATCAACGTAGGGAGATCCCTCCAGCCCGCGGAACGAGACAGGTTGATCACTTTCCTTAGGGCTAACTCCGACGTGTTCGCGTGGGTCCCCGCCGATATGCCCGGGATACCAGCCGAAGTCATAGTCCACAAGTTGGGCCTTGACTTGAGCCAGAAGCCCGTTCGGCAGAAGCGGAGAAACCACTCTGTCGAAAAGTTAGTTGCCATCAGGGAAGAGGTAAAGAGGCTCCTGGACGCTAGATTCATCAGAGAAGTCCAACACCCGGAGTGGCTGTCCAACGTCGTGCTGGTTAAGAAGAGTAGCGGTAAGTGGAGGATGTGTGTCGACTTCACGGACGTGAACAAGGCCTGCCCCAAAGACAGCTTTTCGCTTCCCAGGATTGACCAGCTGGTGGACTCCACATCCGGGCACGAACTCTTAAGCTTCATGGACGCATATGTTGGGTACAACCAGATCCGGATGGACGCAGAAGACGAGGAGCACACCTCGTTCATGACGGATCAAGGACGTATTGTTACAAAATGATGCCCTTTGGTCTCAAGAATGCCGGCGCAACCTACCAGCGCCTTGTGAACAAAATGTTCGAAGTACAGATCGGGCGAAACGTGGAGGTATACGTAGATGACATGCTTGTAAAAAGCAAAGTCACGGGCAGCCACGTAGACGATCTAGACGAGACTTTTCGAGTCCTCCGGCAGCACGGGATGAAGCTCAATCCCGCCAAGTGCGCGTTCGGAGTGACCTCGGGGAAGTTCCTAGGCTTTATTGTGTCCCAACGCGGCATAGAAGCCAATCCAGAAAAGATCAACGCCGTACTCGACTTGAACCCTCCGCGGACAATAAAAGAAGTTCAGAAGCTGACCGGGCGAATAGCCGCTCTCTCACGGTTCCTGGCCAAATCAGCCGAAAAATACTTACCATTCTTCAAAGCACTAAGGGGCACCAAATCGCATGGGTTCAAGTGGAATGAAGAGTGTGACGAAGCATTCAGGGAACTGAAGACTTACCTCTCCAGCGCGCCGCTTTTGACCTCGCCGCGCGGAGGGGAAGATCTCTACCTATACCTGGCCACATCGGCGTCAGCCCTCAGCTCCGCGCTGGTCGCGGAACACGAGGGCAAACAACAGCCGGTGTATTACGTGAGTCGGGTGCTGACTGACGTGGAGGCCCGCTATCCGCACGCAGAGAAGATGGCGCTCGCTCTTGTCTATGCGGCGCGGAAGCTGCGGCCCTATTTCCAGTCTCACCGGATTGTCGTGCTGACGGACCAGCCGCTGAAGTCGATCTTGCAAAAACCGGAGACGTCCGGCCGGCTGGTAAAGTGGGCTGTCGAACTAGGAGAATTCGACCTAGAGTTCCGGCCCCGGCCAGCCGTGAAAGGACAGGCTCTGGCGGACTTTATCGTCGAGGCGGTGACGCCAGCACGGGAGGAGGACAGCAATCCAGGAAGTACGGAGGGCGACGATTCACCTGCGTGGACCCTGAACGTAGACGGATCGTCTACCCAGACAGGCAGCGGAGCTAGTATCGTACTAAGGACTCCCGAGGGCATGGAGATTGTATACTTCGTTACTCTGGCTTTCCCGGCCACGAACAACATTGTGGAGTATGAGGCCCTTCTCGCGGGCCTACGACTGGCGAGGGAGTGTTCCGCGCGGTCGTTGGTCGTGTGTAGTGACTCCGAGCTCGTGGTCAATCAGGTGAAGGGGAACTTCGAAGCCTCGAACCCACAACTTGTGAGGTACCTGGCGAAAGTAAGGACCCTGATCCCTGAGTTCGGTCGGTTTGAGATCAAACATATCCCAAGATCGGACAACAAACGCGCTAACCGATTGGCCCGGGACGCGGCCGCTTGAACTGTGGAGCAATACGCGAGGGGGCCCAGGGAAGTCCTGGACGCACCCAGCATCAACGCCGCAGACAAAGAAGTTCTCCGGGTCAACACAGAGGACAACTGGATGACACCATACGTAAGGTTCCTAACTGAAGGGACCCTACCAGAAGACGTCAACGAAGCCAAGCGAATCAAGAAGACGGCAGGATGGTACACGGTCCTGAATGGGAGGCTATACAGGCGAGGATACTCCACTCCCCTCCTGAAGTGCCTCACTCCGGAGGAAGCTGATTATGCGTTGGCAGAAGTGCACCTGGGGCTGTGCGGCTCGCACGTCGGCGGAAAGAACCTAGCGTTTAACGTCATGCGGCAAGGGTTCTACTGGCCCACCATGAAACGAGACGCTATGGAATTCGCCCGGAAGTGTGAAAGTTGCCAGGTCCATGGCAACATGACGCACCAGCCGCACACCGAGCTGCACTATCTCCAGTCCCCATGGCCGTTCGCCCAATGGGGGCTCGACATACTTGGACCCCTACCGATGGCTGCCGGACAAAGGAAATTCTTGATCGTTGGCATTGACTACTTTACGAAGTGGGTGGAGGCCGTCCCTCTCGCCAAGATCACAGAGCAAAATGCGACGGAGTTCCTCCGTCAGGGCATCGTGTGCCGCTTTGGGATTCCTGAGGTCGTGGTGACCGATAACGGAACCCAATTCACCGGCAAACGCTTTACAAAGTACTGCCGCGACCTTCGCATCAGGCTGGTACACACATCCGTAGCGCACCCTCAAGCGAACGGGCAGGTCGAAGTCACCAACCGCTCATTGCTGCATGGATTGAAAACCAGATTGGAAGACGCAGGGGGCTCCTGGACTGAGGAGCTACCGTCAGAGTTGTGGTCGTACCGAACAACTGCGAGAGAGCCAACAAGGGAGACGCCCTTCAACCTTTGCTTTGGGGTTGAGGCTGTGGTGCCCGTGGAAGTGGGGATTCTAAGCCTGCAGATCGAATGCTTCGACCCTGCCACCAACGAACAAAGGCTTCGGGAAAGTCTGGACTTTCTCTCGAAAGTTCGGGATGCCGCACGGCTCTGAATCATAGCCTACCAACAGCGGGTCGCGCGGTTATACAACAAGCGAGTGAGGGCGCGCCCACTAGAAGTTGGAGATCTGGTCTTCCGGAGCGTAGAGGCGGCGGGAAAGATCGCAAATAGAAACAAACTCTCCCCCGGGTGGGAGGGGCCGTTCCTCGTCTCCGCAATCCTCTAGAGCGGAGTGTACAAGCTGCGCGCCCAGAACGGCAAACTGGTCCCGCGGACCTGGAACGCTGCCAACTTGAGAAAATACTATCAGTAAAGCAACATCGACCCAGGTAAGTCACACACGCGCATGCATCATAATGAGAGCCTGAACATGAGCTTTATTTTTTGTTAGTATAATTACTCTTCCTATTATCTTGCATATTCATTTGTGTGAGTTGATGGTATGCATTGCATTCTTAAATCAAACGACCTAGACTGCCCCTAAGTCGGGGGGACAAGCGTCCGTCCTTAAAATCAGTCCTTGGCCCAAGAGCCAGGTGGTCCGAAGTCGACCGTCTCAGGACTCCGTCTCCACGCCAGGTGGCCTAGGGACGGCTTTACGCATTACTGGCTTTGCGTCAATTGGCCCGAGCGGCCACCCATAGACCAAGCCCCGAGCTAGACAGCCCAGAGGCAGCCAGCCGCAGGCTGGAGCAAAGGACCCAGGCGGTCCATCAAACGGGCACGGCGCCCACGACCCAGATGGTCGAAACATTAGGCCTGGGGGCTTCAAAAGCCCCCGAACTACGGCCAACGAAACCTTAGGGGGCAGAGAATCGCAGGCGTGCGGCGACCTTCTTGAACAGAAGAGAACACCCTCAGTCTACAACGGTCGTGGGCTAGGACCTCAACTTGGTGATCATAACGCTTTGAGCAGGGGCGACACACCTCCCGCAATTGTACGCGACCGAGTCCTAGACCCAGGAGTCCGGTTACCGCGGCCTGACCGTTGCGCTGATCCTCGTTGTGACTCCAGGGGCTTGGCGACGACATCCGCTTCACCGGATTGAGCCCCCCAAACGTGTGAGCTGTGATAACATCCTCTTACGAAGGATGAACACCACGCAAGAAGGCGCCTGGATAGAGCCTTAACAACAACGGCTCCAAAGAGCCCAACGATCGAACATGAAGCATGATCCAACAGACGAAAACAAAAGCAAATAGCAAGCAACGCTTTACGGTAGAAAAGGCACGACTGCGAAGTACAAAAGAACGCTTCTCATTCATGCAAAAGCAAACATGTTACAAAGACAAAGACCAATCTCAAAAACCAACGCAAGCCGAGACTAATCTGGCAGGCTCGACGGACCAGCCCCCTCGTGGAAATTCTTTAACCTAGACGCCGTGTCTACTCCGATGTTTCTCGGGTGAAAAATGCCCTCAGGAACGTGGGGAGCGGCCAAAGAAGCAATCCTGCGACATAGGCGGATGCCGTCCCAATACCGGGCCTCCAACGCCAGCTGTATTTCTGCAGAAGAATGACGGCCAACCATTTCGCTGGCG
The DNA here is from genome assembly GCA_025585075.1 of Nepenthes mirabilis. Lineage (NCBI taxonomy): Eukaryota > Viridiplantae > Streptophyta > Magnoliopsida > Caryophyllales > Nepenthaceae > Nepenthes > Nepenthes mirabilis. Next base: position 15,522 of record JAODPA010116419.1, read on the forward strand.
AACCTGGCGACTCTTTCCTCCGCGGCGGTGAGAAGACCCTCCAGCTGCTCAACTCTCTGCCGCAGCTGCCCGATCTCCTCTGTAAGAGATGCGATCTGGGCCTGGCCGCTGTAGACGAGTTGCCGTCCGCTGAGGATGGTCCGCTGCAGGTCCCCGCGAAAAAGGGAAGCTTGCGCATCGAAGGGGACCACACCACCAGGAACCTGCATAGAAAGCAAGATCAGAGACATTCCCAAAATAAGCGACAAAGGGAGAGGGCCAAAAAGAAGCAACCGTACCGGAGAAGAGGCGACGCGCGGAGAGCGTGCGGGATCACTCGGGAAAGCCTCTCCCTGGGTCTCCGCTCTTTCGCCTGCTGGAGGCGGGCTGGCTGGAAGCGCGGCGGCCGTAGGAGCGCTCGGAGGCTCCTGCCTCGAGGACGTCCCGGCTGCCCCTTCGCTAGCCCCGACCGGATCGGCGGCGAACATGACGCCTTCCTCTGAAGACGGGATCGAACCTCCCGGAGGCCTGTATTCGGAGATGGGCTCCGCAAAGATCACAGGTGGCTCTCCAGGCCCCCTGACCCCCGTTGCTGGCTCAGTCGCAGAAGTAAATGGCTCCTCTGGGTCCTCTAATATGACAACATCGTCTGTCGCCTCAACAGCACAACCGGCGGGCGGATTCCCGGCGGGTAGAGACTTGACCTCACAGACTTCGCGAGTGGCTAGACCCGCGATTGAAGTCGACGAGGGTTCGACAGTTTCCCTCTGGCGACCCGAGCTCGCAGGTCTCTTCGGAGCCAGACTTTCCACAATGGAAGGACCAGCGACTCGTCTCCGGGACCTCCTCAAAGAGGTCCCTTAGGCTTCCCTTAGTCTCTTAAGGGCGGCCGCATCCTCATCGTCGCTCGACGACGATGCCAGCAACGAATAGCTTCCCTCCTCATTCCCCCCGGGCGGTAGGGAAGTGGCTATATCTCCAGGGAACTTCTTGCCAGGTCCGGCTATTGCCCAACCAGCAGAAGGTCCCCATCTGCCAATCTCAAACGTGACGGATGTGACGTAATAACCCTGGATCGAGAACTTCTCCTCTTCCGACTTAATGGCAGATATCAGCTTCGAAGATCCTGCAACGTCCTCGTCGGTTGGCTTGTCTCGGAAGTACTCTGAGATTGGGCCCCGCACCCTCGAGAGCTCAGAATCAGGGGGCTCCTGCAGGAAGAAGAAGCGCTCCTTCCAGCCCTTCACTGAGTCAGGATTGGTGCCACGAAGGTTGATCCCCGGCTTGGGGGAAAGCGATACCCAGTCCTTCGACTCCGTGAACCGAAAAATTATCCTCGCTGCCTTGGCGTCAAAAGTGCAGTCGTGCATAAAAGCAAAAACACACAGAGATACCAGATAGCGCAAGGCATTGGCATGTAGCCTTGCCATCGGGACTCCCAGCGCGTCAACCACCGCGTACAATGAGCAGTTCAGCAAAAAACGAAGCCCCCCTTCAGATGGTGCTCGTACACCGTGATAAAGCCCGCTGGGGGGGCGTTGGCTCTGTCCAACGCGCCGGGAACGCGGTAACTCCAGTCACTGGGAATCGCGTAGTCTACCATAAGGGAAGCGATATTCCCAGCAGTCATGACAGACCTGGTGTTGAGAACACCATGGCGCACGGCTCTGGAAGCACGGGAAGAAGAAGAGCTCTCTACCTTTGCTGCCATTTATCTCTCGAAACTCACAAGTGTAAATGGGGAAGAAATCGGAGGAAGAGAGGAAACGATCGTCACTTGGTTTAAATAGGCAACGCCAAGTCAAAAGGCGGGAAACCGAAACGACGCCGCCGCGGGTGATTGGGACGCGTGGCAGCATCGCAGCGCACCGCAGGATCCCAATCGCCCGCAATGATGATTAAACGCCAGAGTGGCAGGCGCGTCTCTTCAGCCGTCTGGCAGGGCTCCGCGCTGGCGTCGCCGCATTAAATGAGGGCTCATGATAGCAGAGCCCCTGAAAAGGTGCGCGATAAAAAAAAGAAAAAAGAGAAAAGCAACCAAGGAGCAAGAAAATTCGGCAGACGAGACGATGCGAAAAACAGATTCTCATTACGGCAAATAGTTCTGTTACAACGGTGGCAAAGAAAAGAGAAGGGCGCAACAATGACAAAACGGCTAGTGGTCCCAGTGGCCAGTCGAAGAGCTCTGGACGTGGTAATCCACCAACTGACCGCGAGTTCTGGCGAGCGAGTTGCGGGGATCTAAAACCCCCACACGGAAACCTGGGTCCTCCAGCGAAGCCAGCCTCCGGCAGAGCCTGAAGGCATCAAAGTAAGTCTGCTCCAAGGCGGGATCCACTCCCTCCGGCCGAAGCCTCGTCCTCAGCTCCGACCGCAACCCGGCAACCTCAACCTCGTGTTGTTCCTTCAGTCGCTCGAGTTCTTCTTCGAGTGCCACCACACGGGCCTGCGCGTCCGCACTGGCACCCGTAGGGCGAGTGATTCTAGCCTCCACCTGCAGCGTAGCAATTTCAGCCTCGTGTCGCTGCCTAAGTCGCTCCGCTTCTTGTTCAAGTGCCAATATGCGGGCCTACGCCCCCACATTGGCACCCACCAGGCGCATGGCCCTGGCCTCCGACTCAGCCCAGGCGCTCTCCAGGTGTGCGACGCGGGCCCTCAGCCACTCTACCTGAGCCGTAATGGCCCCCCGATGTGGCTGGACTCTCTCAAAACCTGGAGGCGCTCCCCTACTTCGTGAAGGGCCAGCAACCGTAGCTTCGGAGCGGGCCTCCCCTGAAGTACCGGCGCCTGAAAACCCGGGAACGTGAGAGCCATACTCGGACTCACCAGAGGAGCGTTCTGAGTCGCTGGTTGTGTCCTCCATTGATTTCGCGGCGAGAAAATACGCACTGGAAGATCAAACTGCCGATAAACGAGCAAATACAAGGAGGTGCCAGATTTCAGGAGAAAGCGGCGTGTTTATATAGGCGAGTTTTCTCCTGAAAAGGCGGCAACTCCAAAAGACGGAAAGCATTTAAGGAAGGGCCAATGAGGATTCTCCACGTGGGAGGCCCCTGAAAGCTCGCGCGTTTCCAAAACGAAACGACGTCTCTTCGCCGCGCAGAAGTTAAATGCGCTGGCGACCCCAAGAGACGCGACGGATGACAGGGACTCCTCAAGCTCCCACAGGACGATGCGTGGACCCCCGGGGTAAAGCGCCCGGCGACGGAAAAACATTCACGAAGACAAGATCAAAATTGAAGGCAAA
>JAODPA010116430.1:0-18748 GCA_025585075.1 Nepenthes mirabilis
CTGTAAAATAATAAATATAAACTTTACTGATGCATGGTAAAACTGAAAACAATACTCTATACTGTTCACTGTCATCTTTTCACTGTATACGATTTCATTATCGTCTTTTTATCAGATGATTCTCTATCATCTTTTCACTGTATAATACATTTTCATCTTTTATTGTGACATATTTTAACCATTTCAGACCCTGCCAGTATACCGTACTAGCGGAAGGGCGAATGATCGATGATAGATTATGTTCAATCCACCCAATCTAAGGCCTATCATGTCATATATATCCCATCCCAATGGATATCTATACTGTGTGCCACCCGAATGTCGGCCTATGTCCCTCCTGGCTTAACGCCCTTGAGGACAGGGCGGACCATGAATCGATCTATGGACAGAGCTATCCTCGATTTCCACCGTAAGTTTTAAGGCCTCACCCAAGAACTTACCTGAACTGTAGTCAGTCTCGGGTCCCAAAATAACTGTAACGGAAATCATCTCTTTATCAAAAATTCCATTTTCGAAATCAAACTTTCACAACACAATTTCAGCACTTCTTTAAATTTACATGGAAATTTTGTCGGTATAAGTTTGTACATATTTTCAAAAATAAACTATACGGGAAGTTGCACACCGATGTCAATTAAATTTCATATAACAGACGCTATGGTTAAAACTCATCAAAACCTCTTCATTTTCGTACATAGGGCTTCGCCAAAATCGTCAGACTCAAATCATTCTCTAACACATGCTTATTCATGAAATTAATACCATAAATTCCATGCATATACATTAAAGCATGCAATTTACTCAATCTTCACAACATTTTCGGGCTAGGGTTTCATCACATGTGTTTCGAGACAAATCGAATACTATTTTCATGCTTAATCACGAAATCGAAGCCAAATCTTACAATAAACATGGATAAACACAAAATCCAACCTATTAATTGAAGGAAACATGCTTCATGTACTTTAAAAATGTATCAATATCATTTTCGTCCACTTTAAAGCAAAATAAACGGTAAAAACGAAAAATAACGTCCGAGGTACACTTACTTTGTTGCGGGCTTTCACCTCTACAACTGGCTCACGGATGGATTTGAGCTCCCGGGCTTCGTTCTCTACCGTTCTCTCACTAGGAATGGTGCTCTCTCTCTCCTCAAACCCTAAAGTCGCGCTGAAATGAAATGGAGAGAGCTGGGCGCGTTTTGATACTTCGCCTGCCGCTTGAGCTCCGCTCGAGCGGCCAACGAGCGACAGGGATTCAGATTTGGCATTGGTTTTTCCGCCCGATTGATCGGCTCGAGCGGCCAGCGGCGGCAAGGATTCGGAATGGATCTGGTTTTTTCGCCTGATAGGAGGGCTCGAGCCCCCAGCGAGCGCCACTCGGCTGCTTGCTGAACTCAGGCATTTTTTCAACTTTTCACTTTTATCTACCACTTTTTCACTATATGCATAGCCTCTTACTGATATTAATCACCTTAATCACATCTAGTTATTACGTTTTTGGTTTCGACTCCTCACATTTAAATACTACCGAGATAGAACCCGTATACATAAAAATCTACACCAAGTGAGAAATAAAAATAATGTAATAAGAAAATATAAAAATCTACACTAACACTGCTATGTCGATACTGTTACTACCACGTCGATACTATAATTGTGTTGTTTGTCAAACAATGTTAGTACAAAAAGGCATAATACAGGTTGATATAACAAAACGGTAACAATAGAAGAAAAAATAACATGCATTAGCAAAAAGGATGAATGACAAGATAGTAGAAAATATAAAGTCAGCAAAAGAAATACAAGCAGCACAAAAATCCAAGAAGAACTCCCCCTCACAAACATAACAATGTCTCCCCCTAACATAAAGAATAACATCTCCCCCTAAAGTACATAGGGTCTCCCCCTAAGGCTAAGGTAGGAATCTACTCCCCCTTTGAAAACTACTCCTCCTAAAAATAAAAACTATTCCTCCTTTTTGTCACGGATGACCAAAGGACAATGGAGCTCACTCTTCTTGATCCACATTTTCTTATCACATTTTATTATTTTAGTTAAATGTGTCACTTGATCTTTTAGAAGGTGAATATGATTGATAAGATTTTCTGTCATTGATTTTTATCAAAAATTATTTCGAAAAGATATTATAGGGCAATAGGGACGAATATGACCAATAATGCCCACCTATGGCAAGAAGGTGCAGACTTAGTGGGTCTGTTCATGACTTTTTGGCTATATGTATTAGGCAAAGGATTTAAGCTAAATCTTTTCTCGACACGTTGAGGCACCGATTGAGAGATTTTAAATGTGTTAATATTTTGGTGTGCAATTTTCATGGTGGGAACAAAGAAAGTCTTAGGTTGTAGGTCGTGTTGGGAAATTCGCTCAACATATCCCAAACCCTTTTTATTTCCAATAACTTTCCTAAGCCCCAGCATATGGTCTAATTTGTTAGACCCATTTAAAAATTATTTCAAGTCATTACAAGTATACTCAAGATTAAATTCAAGAGTCATGATTTTTTCAGTAAAAGAGCTTTTTAGGTTCTCAACTTCTTGAACTTTTGTGTCTAATATGGATTTTAGAGCTAATTTTTCTTTTTTCATTTTAGTCAATTTGTGCTTGAGTGACACATTCGTCTTCTTAACTTGAAGGCATTCTTTAAATAATTTGTCATTAATATCCTGAAGGTTATACAAATTAGATGCTAACTCATTCTCAGAGTCATCGGATAGCTTAAGACTTGTCTCTAAGAGATCACCATTTTCACACATTGAGGTCATAAAGGCCATGTACTTGATAGGGTCATCTTCGGAGCATTTTTTAGCCTCTTCTTCTTCATTATCCCTCAACGTCACATTAGCTTTATAGGCTTGACCATGTTGGCATTTAAGGTTTGGGTATTGGACACGATAATAACTAAAACCTTCACACTTGTGGCATTAAACACTTTGGGTATTTTTAGATTTGGATTATTTAAATTCACGTCGGCCTTTCTTATCAGATTTTAGAGTTTGTTTTAAATTCGAACTTGGTAAGTCGGACGAAGATTTATTTTTCTTTAAAATTTTTTTAAAATTTCTAACAAATGTGATAAAATCTTCTTCGCTATTTGACTCCTCATCGGAGTCACGATCTCTCTATTCCCTAACGGATTTCAGGGCAATTGATTTTTGCTTCTTTAACTGTAGAAGTGTGTGCTCATAAATTTGGAGGGATCCCATAAGTTTTTCAATCTTTATTTTATCAAGGTCTTTGCTTTCTTCGATAGCGGTGACCTTAGGTCTAAATCGTTTAATGAGTGATCTAAGAACTTTTCAAACAATTCTATTTTCAGGGATTTGTTCTTCTAAATTAAACATGAAATTCAAAATATCATTTAATTATGCATAGAATTTATCAAATGTCTCGTCATCTTTCATTCGTATTTCTTCGAACTTCGTGGTAAGCATTTGTAATTTTAAATTTTTAACCAATTTAGTACATTCGTGGGTATGGTCAAGAATGTCCTAAGCTTCTTTTGATGTCTTACACCTAGAAATGCACTCAAATTCTTCAGGTGACACAGCCATAAATATAGCATGTAAACCCTAACTGTTCCAGCTGCATGTATCAAGTTCATCTTTTGTCCATGAGGACAGAGCTTTCGGCTCATCACAACTTTTCGGTGGGGTCCATACGGTTTGGGTGCTAGCCTACACACACTCATCCATAGATTTAAGGAAGGCTCTCATCCAAACCTTCCAATAGGCATAGTTGCTCCCATAAAAAAAAGGGAGTTACAGAGAGAGAACCACTCGTATACATGTAGATCGGGGGTCATGGATTGGGGTAAGTCTCTGATACCAATTAAAAATGGATGTCTAGATATTTATATAATATCTAGATATTACGAGCAATATAAGTATAAAAATAAAGCAATAATAATAATAAAAAGATAATCCTTTTAGTGACGAAGGAAAAACTCGATACCCACGATAATCGAGAAAAACCCTCCGGGTTTTAAAGATTAGGGAAGAAATGTACTATGAAAATTAATTTATAGATTCGGTGGTAATGACAAGCTAACCTAACCGATTTACTCCCGTCTTATGATCCCTACCAAGGAACTCCTTGGATTTGCCCACGGTAACGGAACCGGATGACTTTTGATTTTCATGTCAATATTTCCTCTTGTGCTACTTGAGTTTTCAAACACGATCGAATCCCCTTCTTGAACGTACTGACATCACCAACGAAGGTAGAAGGGTAGAGGTGATGGATTGATAAAGAGAAAGTGATGAGAAAACCGCTAGCATATGAAACATAATGATGAAAGATCGATTTTCTCAATTTGGAGCAAGATTAAAGAGTGGGAAATGATTTTTCTCTCAAGTATGACGGCTCCAAATGCATGAATCAAGAGTTAGGGCAACTAAAAATAAGGAGCATATATATAGAGGGCTAAAAAAAATGGGTTTAAAAATTTGCGCGTTGCCGCGGCGCTCTAGCACACGGCAAGTACACTAAGGGTTTCATGAGAAACTCTATTTGTGCTCAAGTGGGACAAGGCAATCGGTGAGTGGTGGGTTTCTAAAATTTGCGCTTGAGCACAGCGAGCGTAGGGCTTCGGGATTTTGGGCTTGAGCGGGTGGAGAGCTCAAGGCGAGCACAATACTCCTGGAAATCGGAAGGGATAGCTACAAAAATATATTGATGCGACACTTTGATGAAACACAACCCGATATTGACACATGATTACAAATAGTCATAGAATATGTCAATCATAAAAATGACCCTAACATGCTAGAGGAGACTTATCAGACTTTGAAGACTTAGAATCTTAGAATGTAATTGATGTAATGAAATATAAGTAGTCAAGTAAGATTAATGCTATGTATTAATAATGACATGATATTTATTATTATGGATTATTGTTATACTTCTGCAAGTTATTTATGGATCTAGTTATACTTCTATAATTTTAACTTTAGATTTGTTTAGACCTAGATAGTATCTCTATTTAGGTCCAACGTAGTAGTTAAGGAGTACTGTGTTGGAGTCATGGATGATGTGGCATTTGTTGGTCCTGTGTGTGTTGTGGAGTAAGTTTTAAAATCTAGATATTTATATGTTTGTATAGGTTTAATTAAGTAGGTTGTATGTATGGTTTTTGTCCACTTTTAGAGAAAACTCTATCCGATTTTCTGTAAAAATTTATGCTATTTAAATTATAGGCATTAGTTTTATGTGATTATTGACAGAGGTTATTAGAAAAAAATAACTCATTCCGTGACAGTTGGTATCTGAAAAAAGAGATGCCTTGTGTTTGATTTTACTCATATGCGAAAGTTTAGGGTAGATTAAGATTGATCAAATAAGTAGAAGTAGGTGTATGAAGATTAAATTAGAATAGATAGTCTTGGTTATTCCGATTTGCTAGCTTATACTTGAACAATGTTAGAGATAGAGGATGAGTTTTGTTGTCTGGCTCCTGCGTCCTAGATAATGTTCTAAGAATAGTTTAACCACGTGATTGCCTTCAAATATGATATTAGTAGCCGTTATGACTCCTAGGTAAAGGTCCATTCATGGCATTGGTCAACTGTGAAGTTAAGAGGAGCTGTAGGGAGGCACCTTGAGGTTCAAATTTGATTAGTGCTGAATTAATACTTAAGTTGGTTGTGATGACCCGAGTTTTAGAATATGATAATTAGAAGGTAAATAAGTTAAAATAGGTGAATTGTGTTCAAAAGGTACGGGAGGAATGGATTGGAAAGCACAAAGAACCGGAATCAGTAAATCGGGAACCGAAATTGTAAGCGGTGAAATATTGATGCATTGACAAGATATTGGATTTTAAATTGTGATAATCATGACTTATTAAGGTTATATAATCAAAAATAAGGTCCAAGGATGTAAAAGATTAGGTTAGAATAGTCAAAACGGGTCCAAAACGGCGAAAACGCGACGTAGGCTTGCTGCAGGCTTGCCGTGGGCCAGACCCGCGCCCTCCGTACGCTCAAGCCCACCTATCGAGCACAAAATCTAGATTTTCTTGTGCTCGCCACGCGCTTGAACCGACCATGGCCGAATGCTTGCACTCGCCGCGTGCTCGCCGCGCACTCGAGCCCAAGTCTATTTTAAAGCCGCATCGTGCTTCTTTTTTCTCATTTTCCCATGAGCCCAGAAGCTTTTAGAGAAAGAGAGGGTGACAAACAAGAGAGAGAAAGGAGGAGATCGATGCCGTGGAGTCCGAATCTGACTTCAAGCTAGTTAGAGAATCGTAGAGCACATCGAGGCAAGTACATCTATACTATTTTTCTTCCGTTTTTGTTGGTTTTTGTCCGATCCCCTTCAAGTATTTTGCCTCAATACCAAGCTCTATGTATATCATTGTGATGCCCACAGTCTAATTGTGTATATATATGAAAATTATCATCTGATTCGTTGTTTATGTACCGTTATGTGCATCCGAAGCCCTCACCCACGCGCGTGTACTATTCATGTGCGATCGGATGGATTTTGGCCTTTAAGTTTTGGGGCTTTTGCATGAATTAGGACTAGAATATGATTACCCATATCCCTCATAAGTTAATTCATCGGTTGGGTACCCGATTTGGTGGAATTTTATGAAATTCCATTCATGAAACCCTAACCCTACGCCCGGGTGGTTTCGGGCTTCAATTTTTGGGGCTTTTGATTTATTTGGGACTAGATTATGATTATACATGACTTGGGTAAGTTTATTTACCAATTGGGTATCCAAAATTGTGGAATTTAATGAAAATTCGTTCGCGAAGCCCTTTACCCGCCCCCGGACACCGTTTGAGCTTCTATTTAGAGTTAAATGTATAAATTAACTTGGGATTATAGTGACTCATGCCTTGGGTTCGATAGATTACTTGTTGGATGTTCGAAATTCTGAGAATTAATCGATTTGTATATATGTACATAATTCGTGGGTACTGTTCACAAGTACTGTTCACCCGAGAATTTCGGACGACATTTTGCGTGGTGTTTCCATGTTTAAATACCGATTAAATGACATATATTTGTGCAGATTTAATTGTTCAATTTAAAAGTTTTTGCATGCCCAATTTTGAAGGAATTTATATTCAGAGGCTTTTTAAGTTAATCAGCTCCTTCCAGAGAGAGAGAAAGCTAAGGTACGACGGTATACACGAAAAGGAAGAAAAGTTGAGAAATCACTTGTCCCAATCCAGTCCCGGTAAAAATAATGGTAGATCGGGCCAGGTAAGTGTACTTCGGACGTTGTTTTTTATTTTTACCGTTTCCTCTTACTTTAAAATTGATAAAGATGCTCTAAAATGATATTGATGCATGTTTAAAGTAAATGAAGCATGTTTCCTTCAATCGTTCGGTTAGATTTTATGTTTACCCATGTTTATTGCAAGTTTTGGCTTGAATTCATGTACATGCATGTAAATAGTATTCGATTTGGTTCCGAAAGTATGTGTGAAACCCTAACTCAAAAATATTGAGAATTTTATATTAAACTGCATGATTTAATGTATGAGTATGGATTTATGGCATTAATTTTATGAATAAGCACATGTTTAGTGATCGATTTGAGTTCGAAAGTTTTGGCGAAGTCCCAAGTACGAAAATAAAGAGGTTATTTCCGTTACTGTTATTTAAGACTCGGGACTGACTACAGTCCGGATAGGTTCTCCGGCATGCCTTAGGACTTTATGGTGGTAATCGAGGATGACTCTATCCATAGAGTTTTTTATGGTCCGTCCTTCTTGGGGCGTTCAAATCAGGAGGAACCATAGTTACAGGCCTACCTTCGGGTGACACACAGTACAGAGATCCCTCGGGATGGGATATACATGTTACAGTCATAGGCCTTGGATTATGTGGAGTGAACATAATCTATCCTCGATTATTCGCCCCTCAGCTAGTAGGGTATACTGGCAGGGTCTGTTACCGTTATGCTATGTTACCGATTTCAGTTTATCGTCTACAGTTACCGTTTACAAGTTTACCGATTACAGTATACAATTTACACTTTACCAATTATAGTTTACCGCTTACAGTTTATAGTATACCGATTACAGCTACAGTTTACAGTTTACAGTTTACCGATTACTGATTTTTAATTATGTGGTTTAATATCGTCAAAGCATGCCTTCTCTATTTTCTAGATTATGTTTCGTATAACCGTTCTATTTCTGCACAGTTATATGACCGTTCTGCATCATTATTTTACCGTTCATATGCATGTACCTTGTTGGACCCCGGCTCACTGTTTTATTATTTTTTTCTCTTCTAGATGAGACAGTTGAGTTAGTGCCTGACGAGAAAGAGTGATCGAAAGAAATTTCTAAAGACTTTTGAGGACCTGAAGCATTTTGGAGCCATTTTGGGAGAGCTTGTTGACGTAAAGACTTGTTTGATCATATGATTTTGTATACTGATCTTGTATCTATGGATTTTCATGCACATGTGGGTTTTGTATAGAATGCATATGATGTATGTGATGGTAAAAGAAAACTACGCTTTTACAGGTTAATAGTTTAGCTTCTGCTCTAAACCTTTGGATATACTGTACAGGTCCTAGACGGCATCTCGTTATTGAACTGTTAGTGTAACTAACGTTTTTATAGATTTATCCCATGGATGGCACATGTGATCCTGTGTATGCAAGTTGTAGGAAGAATTGTGGATAATCGATAGTTGTGTGCTTGTGATGGTTGATCTTACAGGTTGTATTTTGGGGTTTTCATCCAATTACAAAGGAGACTCTGTAAAAATTTCTGCAGAAGTCTTACCTTACAATTTAGTCTGTTAACCCTATTTCTGTTTTGAGAGAAGCTTTTGGAGAAAAAAAGAATCTGTTCCGTCACATTTGGTATCAGATAATTGAGATGCCTTAGGAATTGATTAATCGAAAAGCGAAAGCATAGGTTTGAATCTTTGTACTGAATTCCTGTAGAAATAGGTCGAGAGAGTCGTGAGAAGGCACCTTGACGTCCTAAATTGATTGGTGCCGATTTAGTACTTGAGTTGGTTGGTATTGATTCGAGGTCTAGGGTAATCAGTTTTGGTTCGAAGTTTAGGCTTGATCATTCTGGGTTGAGGTCCTAAAAGGGACAGTGGATCAATCTAGCCAGTATGGCGGATAAGTGGAATTGATGACTTGAGGTCTATGTAACTTGGAGCCAATTTTGGGAAAGTAAGTTTAAGGATACCGATTAAGGATCAATCCGTAGTGATCAAGTGCATGAATATTTGGGTAATGTGAATCCATCATGATTGTGAAAGGTATTCGTAGATGTTAATGTGAAAGGTATTAATAAGATATTATACCTTTCAGTCAGGCTATGAATTCTGAATAAGAGGCAAAGCTAATCGAACCGAGAATAGGTGTTAAATCTAATTAGTAACGAGACCACCCCTTTTAGTCAGTTGATGGACGTTAAGAAATGTAACTATGAAAAGTTTTAAGGGTATGTATATATCTTCAGAGGAAAAGATCAAGCCGACTTGTTTTAATGGATGATTTGGAGTTGGTTGAAATCGACACTAGCCTCTGAGGATTTTGTATGGAATTAAAGAAGCATTGGCTAGGTACTATTGTGGATACCTTGAAACCTCTAGGAAGTAAGATAAACTGATAAGACTGTTATGGTTGGTTGAGTAATTGGTTACTCAGAGGATTAATCAATTGATAACTAGGCACAATAAATGAATAGGTGATTTCTAAGATCGATCCGTATCCATAACATGTCGATTATAGATGATTGAAAAATTTTTCTGTGGTAGTATTCGGATAAAGGTATGGTTGCTACAAAGTTTGAAAGTGCTATATGGGTTTTGAATTTTTGTGGGTGTTCGTAAATTTTATGGGATGGATCTTTCAACCGTATTTGGGTCCATATTGAGATGACCTCATTGATGGGTCTAGTAAGTTAACATAGCATGTAATATTTTTGAGGAGGTTAGAATTTTTCTATTCTAGTGTTGTGATAGGTGACTGTTCCCATTAAGTGGGAGAAAGGTTCATAGTTAGAATTACTCCGCCAGTACGTCGAAATTAATAGTTAGAATCTTCGCTTTGGGAACTTAGGTATGTTACCTTGGAGGTAGCTAATACCAGATAATTTCAAGGGTTATAATAGTTGCGTCATAAATAAAGAAATAATCTTATGCTATTGCAAATGGATAGACCAATTTAAGGATTGTTGGAAGAAGCCTTAGTGTCTTTAAGAAATTTGGCCTTAATGATGATAATTGACGTTAAGAGTTTTTAGACTCAATGTGCTTTCGATGCTTTGTAGGAGAAGTGAAAGGACAAATTGTGAATACGTTCAAATTCTTGGACAATAGAGGGTCATTTTCTTAAATTGGGAGATAGAAACGTATTCAAAGTATTAGAACTATGAAATTTTGGAACGAGAAATCCCTGTGGTTTTGTTTCATGACGATTCACTTATATTATAATTATGGGGAACGTTTTCAGATTAAATTAGATAGCCTATCGGTATGCCAACAAGATTCTGAGGTTTCTAAGTATTTGGGTTTTGCGATTTCATGTAATGACCTAAAGCTGTAATAAATCTTTGGGTGATAATTATAATTGTAGTTTCTAATTTGTTTGTAATTTAAGGATATAAGGTATTTCAATCTTAAGGTTGTTTGCGATTTAAAGTTTGTGCCAAAATCTTAATTGAAACTTGATCAGAGAGTTTTGGGAGTTAAGTTAAAATTGATATAACGGCAAATTATAACCGGATGATTCATAGTTAGATAAATGATTAGAGTAGCACAGTGAGAATGTGGCAAACCCACATATGATGAAGTTCAATCTGAGGCTCAGAAGGAATATTTCCCTTCTAGGTTTAAGGTAGGATCAAGCAAGAACTTTCAGCCATTTGAGGTTTCGAGTTAAGTTGGAAAAGTAGTTAATGAATTTGGTGTGTCTTTGAACTCGGTAGAATTAGATTATGATAAAACACGTTGGGTAACAAGAACCGGGATAATTCAACACTCAAGATTCTTCGAGATAACCGTTTAATCAATGAGGTGATTTGAAAACGCTAGAAGAATTTAGATGGTCACCACTGATTATAGGAATTTAAGATTTGGGGAGAATGCTCATTATTGAGACTTAGCATAAATTAAAGTAAGAATTTTCAACCGATCGAGTACTTGAGCTAAGTCGTAGGGAATTAATAGGTTTAAGTTGCCCTCAAACTTGGTAAATTACTGTGAAGTTTTTTCCAAGTATCGTAAATGTGAAAGTAAATAAGTGACTGTGATGAATTATCTTGGGAAACTTAAAGCTTATCCCCACAATGAGGTTTCAATTTAGGCTTTGATAGAATGAGACGAGTAATAAGGATCAGAACAATTCAATGCTTGAAGTTTTCTGGGGTAATCATCTAACCGAAGAGGTGATTGGGAATGATTGCGAGATTTCCTCTGACTCAGGGATTTCGAGATTCGTCAAATTTTGAGGATGAAATTTTTATAAGTGGGAGAGAATGTGACGACCCAAGTTTCGGAATATGATAATTGGAAGATAAATAAGTTAAAATAGGTGAATTGTGTTCAAAAGGTACAAGAGGAATGGATTGGAAAGCTCAAATAACTGGAATTAGTAAATCGGGAACCGAAATTGTAAGCGGTGAAATGTTGATTCGTTGACAAGATTTTGGATTTTAAATTGTGATAATAATGACTTATTAACGTTATATAATTAAAAATAAGGTCCAAGGATGTAAAAGATTGGGTTAGAAAAGTCAAAACGGGTCCCGAACAGCGAAAACACGACGTAGGCTTGCTGCAGGCTTGCCACAGGCCAGACCCGCGTCCTCCGTGCGCTCGAGCCCTCCTATCAAGCACAAAATCCAGATTTGCCCACACTCAACGCGTGCTCGAGCCGACCATAGCCAAATGCCTGCACTCGCCGCGTGCTCGCCGCGCGCTCGAGTGCAAATCTGTTTTAAAGCCGCGTCGTGCTTCTTTTTTCTCATTTTCCCATGAGCCCAGAATCTTTTAGAGAAAGTGAGGGCGACAAACAAGAGAGAGAAAGGAGGAGATCGAGGCCGTGGAGTCCGAATCCGACTTCGAGCTAGTTAGAGAATCGTAGAGCACATCGAGGCAAGTACATCTATACTATTTTTCTTCCGTTTTTGTTGGTTTTTGTCCGATCCCCTTGGGGTATTTTGCCTCGATACCGAGCTCTATGTATATCATTGTGATGCCCACAGTCTAATTGTGTATATATGTGAAAATTATCATCTGATTCGTTGTTTATGTACCGTTATGTGCATCCGAAGCCCTCACCCACGCGCGTGTACTATTCATGTGCGATCAGATGGATTTTGGCCTTTGATTTTTGGGGCTTTTGCATGAATTAGGACTAGAATATGATTACCCATATCCCTCATAAGTTAATTCATCGGTTAGGTACCCGATTTGGTGGAATTTTGTGAAATTCTGTTCGTGAAACCCTAACCCTACGCCCGGGTGGTTTCGGGCTTCAATTTTTGGGGCTTTTGATTTATTTGGGACTAGATTATGATTATACATGACTTGGGTAAGTTGATTTATCAATTGGGTATCCAAAATTGTGAAATTTAATGGAAATTCATTCGCGAAGCCCTTGACCGGCCCTCGGACACCGTTTAAGCTTCTATTTAGAGTTAAATGTATAAAGTGACTAGGGATTATAGTGACCCGTGCCTTGGATTCGATAGATTACCTGTTGGATGACCGAAATTCTGAGAATTAATCGATTTGTGTATATGTGCACAATTCGCGGGGTACTGTTCACGAGTACTGTTCACCCGAGAATTTCGGACGACATTTTGCGTGGTGTTTCCATATTTAAATGCCGATTAAATGACATATATTTGTGTAGATTTAATTGTTCAATTTGAAAGTTTCGACATGCCCAATTTCGAAGGAATTTATATTCGGAGGCTCTTTAAATTAATCAGCTCCTTCCGGAGAGAGAGGAAGCTAAGGTACGATGGTATACACGAAGAGGAAGAAAAGGGGAGAAATCATTTGTCCCAATCTATTCCCAGTAAAAATAACGATAGATCGGGCCATGCAAGTGTACTTCAGATGTTGTTTTTCGTTTTTGTTGTTTCTTCTTTATTTAAAGTTGATAAAGATACTTTAAAATGATGTTGATACATGTTTAAAGTAAATGAAGCATATTTCCATCAATTGTTCGGTTAGATTTTATGTTTACCCATATTTATTGCAAGTTTTGGCTTGAATTCATGTACATGCATGTAAATAGTGTTCGATTTGGTTCCGAAAGTATGTGTGAAACCCTAACTCAAAAATATTGAAAACTTTATGTTGAAGTGCTTGATTTAATGTATGAGTATGAATTTATGGCATTAATTTCATGAATAAGCACATGTTTAGTGATCGATTTGAGTCTGAAAGTTTTGGCGAAACCCTAAGTATGAAAATGAAGAAGTTATTTCCGTTAATGTTATTTAAGACCCGAAACTGACTATAGTCTGGATAGGTTCTCCGGTATGCCTTAGGACTCTACGGTGGTAATCGATGATAACTCTGTCCATGAAGTTATTTGTGGTCCGCCCTTCCTCAGGGCGTTAAAATCAGGAGGAACTACAGTTACAGGCCTACATTTGGGTGGCACACAGTATAGAGATCCCTCGGGATGGGATATACATGTTATAGTCATAGGCCTTGGATTGTGTGGAGTGAACACAATCTATCCTCGATTATTCACTCCCTCAGCTAGTAGAGTATACTGGTAGGGTATGTTACTGTTATGCTATGTTACCGATTTCAGTTTACCGTCTACAGTTACCGTTTACAAGTTTACCGATTATAGTATACAGTTTACAATTTACTGATTATAGTTTACCGCTTACAGTTTATAATGTACCGATTACAGTTACAGTTTACAGTTTACAATTTACGGTTTATCGATTACTGATTTCTAATTATGAGGTTTAATATTGTCAAAGTATGCCTTCTCTGTTTTCTAGATTATGTTTTGTATGACCGTTCTGTTTCTGTACAGTTATATCACCATTCTGCATTATTATTTTACCGTTCATATGCATATACCTTGCTGGGCCCCGACTCACTGTTTTATTATTTTTTTCCCTCCAGATGAGACAGTTGAGTTAGTGCCTGACGAGAAAGAGTGATCGAAAGAAATTTCTGAAGACTTTTGAGGAACTGAAGCATTTTGGAGCCATTTTGGGAGAGCCTGTTGATGTAAAGACTTGTTTGATCATGTGATTTTGTATACTAATCTTGTATCTATGAATTTTCATGCACATGTAGGTTTTGTATAGAATGCATATGATGTATGTGTGGTAAAAGAAAACTATGCTTCTACAGGTTAATAGTTTAGCTTCCGCTCTAAACCTTTGGATATATTGTACAGGTCTTAGACGACATCTCGTTATTGAACTGTTAGTATAGCTAACATTTTTATAAATTTATGCCATGGATGGCACATGTGATCTTGTGTATGGAAGTTGTAGGAAGAATTGTGGATAATCGATAGTTGTGCGCTTGTGACGGTTGATCTTACAGGTTGTATTTTTAAATTTTTATCCAATTACAAATGAGACTTTGCCAAAATTTCTGCAAAAGTCTTGCCTTACAATTTAGTCTATTAATCCTGTTTCTATTTCAACGGAAGCTTTTGGAGAAAAAAAATTCATTCCGTCACATTAGTGGCTTTGATTCGAGGCCTAAGTTGATTTTGGATTAGAATTTAGGTTTGATTTGTTCAGAGTTGGGATTCTCAGGCTAGTAACTCGTTAAGAAGGGGATGCTTAGTCAACCTAGCAAGTATGACAGATAAGGTAGGATTGATGGCTCGAGGTTAGTGAAACTTGGAGTCGATTTTTGGTGTAATGAATTTAAGAATATCAAACTACGATCGATTTGGTAAGTGTTTGAACGTCAAAATTTTTGAACGGTACAAATCCTGTAGAAATTGAAAAAGGCATTCGTAGATGTTGGTGTGAGTTGTGTTGGTAAGATAATATGCTTTGTAATCAGGTTATAAATTTGGAATATAGGGCATAGTTGATTGAGTGGGGAGGTAGATGGTTTGATAAGTGGACAATAGGAAATTTTTGAGATCTGTTGCAAGACTTGATGTCAATTGGGGATAATCAAAAATTGCGCCTACAGTAGCCTTAAAAATTAAGGTAAAGCCATTATCAGTTCTTGCAATGCCAATTGGGTTTTAGAGGTTTGTTGGTATTTTAGGAGTTTTATAGATTGGATATTTTGGTCTTAATTAGATCAATTTTGTGATAACCTCATGGATGAGTCCAAGGGAATATAGGGAGTATGCACTCTGTTTGAGTATTGTGTTATAAGTCGAGAATGGTTGTCACCCGAATGGCCGATTGAGAAAGAGAACATGATTTTATTTCAAAGAAAAAGCTCTGTTGAGCATGTGACTCTTTGATTATATGATTTTGAATTCATAGGACTTTAAGTAGTGACTAATTGGGATGACCGATTAGTGTCGTGGAGGTGCGTGGTCATCTTGGGTTTAACCGAATCTATTAAGTGATTTGACAAGTATTTCTCGAGGATTGCAGTGTCCGTGAGATGTTGCTTTAGGAGAGGTCTATAATTGTTAGAACAAGATATCAAAATGTATCTTTTGGGGAATAAAAAGGGGTCAACTGACATCTATGTCATTTGAATTAACCCCCGATGAGTCTGGTAAGTTATCATAGAGTATAATTCTTTTAAGGGATGTTAGAATTATGTTATCCTTGTATCGTAGTAGGTGCCTACCCTTTAATCAAGTGGGAGAGAGACCCATAATTTGAGTCTTCTTCACCAATAGCTAGGGATAGCTGATGAGATCCTCGCTTTAAGAATTTATAGATATTGCTTTTGGAGATAACTATTGTCTAATTATTTCAAGGACTAGAATAGTTGTATTATAAGGAAAAGATGATCTTATGATATTGCAAGTGGATAGATCCATTTAAGAATTGTGAGGATGAACCTCGATATCTTTTAAGGAAAGCGAATATTAGTATTGACAATTAATGTTGGGAGTCTTCGGATTTAATATGCCTTTAATGCTCCACACAGAATACTTATTTTTTATTCTGGGAAGAAATTATGTTTGAAGCATTGAGGATAATCATAAAATGAGAAGTCTTTATGGTTTTATGTCAGGATGATTCCAAAGATCCACTCCCTATAATTATGGAGGACACATGAGGAATGAATTAGTTGGCTCATTGGTATGCCAACGAGATCCTAAAGTTGCTAAGTAATTGGGTTTTGAGAATTTGGGTGATGGCCTAAAGCTATATTGAATCCTTGGGTAACCGTCATGATGGTAATTTCTAAATTTTTTGTCACTTGAGATTTTTTTTCTATTTGAGGTTTATGCCAAAATTTTAACTGAAACTTGACCAGAAAATTTTGGGTGTTAAGTTAAATTTAATATAGTAACGAATTGTAACCGGATGACTCATAGTTAGGTAATTAATCAGAGTTTCCTAGTGGACATGTGGTGAACCCCCATATTTCAAGGTTACATTTGAGGTTTGGGAAGAATGCTCATTTTTTAGGCTTAGTGTAAATTGAAGTAGGAATTTTTAGCCGATTGAGTATTTTAGCCAAGTTGAAGGGAGTTAATAGATATGGGTTGCCCTCGAACTTGGTAGGGTAGTGTAAAATCCCCAAGTACCATAAATTATGGAAGTAAATACGTGATCGTGTTGAGTCATTGTTGGGAGATTAAGAATTTGTCTTCTAATGAGATTTCAATTTAGTTTTCGACAGGCCGAGCCAGGTAAGAAGGACCAGAACAATTCAGATGGTTGAAATTTTTTGGGGTAATCGTTTAATCAAGGAAGTGACTTAGGAATGCTAGAGAGAATCTGAAAGATTACCTTCGATTATGGAATTTCGAGGTTCATTAGATTTTGAGGATGAAATTTCTATAAGTGGCAAAGAATATAACGACTCGAGTTCCAAAACATGATAATTAAGAGGAAGTTGGGCTCCATAAAGATACCGATTCTCAAAATATCATAAAAGATGAGTAATTAAGTTAAAATAGGTGAATTAAGGTCGAAGGATACGAGAGAAATCGGATTGAAAAGCCCAAAGATCCAAAATTGGTAAATCAAAAATTGAAGTTGCAAAACCATAAAATGTTAATCCGTAAATAAGATTTCAAACTTTAAATTATGATAATAATAACTTATTAATGTTATATAATCAAAATTAGGGTCTAAGGATATGAAAAATTGGGTTAGAAGGGTTAAATGGGTCCTGGATGGTAAAAAAATAAAGTAGGCTTGCTGTAAGCTTAATGCGGGCTTCGCCCATGCCCAACCAGTGCCCGAGGTGCCACTCGGGCGTGAAAAATAGAACCTCCGTGCCCGAGGAGCACCCGAGGTGCCACCCGGGTGCGAAAAACAAAATGGCGCGCTCGATGCTTGCCCGATAAGCGCTTGAGCGTGGCCCTTTAGTTATCCTGGCGCCCGATGAGCGCTAGACCACCATTATGCATATAAAAGCGCATGAAGGTTTTCTCCCGTCATTTTTCAAGACATTTTTGGATTTTAGAGAGAGAGAGAGCATAGGAACTAGATAGAGAAGGAGAAGATGAAGGCCCACAAATGCGAATCCGAATCCATTCGAGAGCTAGTTAAAATGGTAATAGATCGGGATGAGGCAAGTACACTCATACCCTCCTCTTTTATTTTCTTACACTTTTGTCTTATTTTCATCGGATATCTTCATTCCGATAACCAATTAAGTTTATATTTTATAATTCTTAAGACTTAAGCATGCATATAGGTAAATTTTGTGCCCAAATTTGTAGATTTGTTAGGTTTTTGGATAGGACAAACCCTGTGACGGAATGAGATTTTTTTTTTTGGCAACACAGGATCTGGATGCCATCTAGGACCCATATACCTTTAACCATAAAAAGTATAATGGAAGTTATTCTAACACTTGCGAAAGCATTCGTATTCATTCCAAAATGTTCATTTCCGAGTACATAATCGAAAATGTCTAACTATAAAGTTCGTGAATCAAAGTCAAATCATTACAATGATATCCTCCAAAATAAGCTTCCGAGTCTTTAATGATCCTTCAGACAAGCTCTAATCACTCCAACTCGTCAGGCACAAGCTCTAAAGTTTCATTTGTAGGGGGAAAACAGTAAACAGTGAGCTGGAGCTCAACAAGGTACGTGCCGATTATCGTAAAATATTTGTGTTGTTAGGTGGATGCATAGTTATTAATAACAGTAATAGATCAGAAAACTGAAGTAATCAATGTAGGAAAGATCAGAACAAAATCATATGTCATGTTATAATCAATACTTAGCCGGATGAAGGTCGAACAGAAAGTGAGAGCATAAAACTGAGTCGATTTCGTCATAGAAGTCTTTTGTTATTCTTCGAATGAGGCATTAATCGAGGATAGATTGTACTCAGTCCACACAATCCAAGGTCGATAACTGAACAGAAGTATCTCGTCTCATGGGATCGGTGTGCCACCCGAAGTTAGGCCAGAACTAAGCTTTCCTCCTGACCATAACGCCCCGAGGACAGGGCGGACTATAATTAACTACATGGACAGAGTTATCCTCAATTACTACCATAAAGTTCTACGACATGCCGGAGAACCTTAACTCCGAAAGCTAAAGTCAGAACTTATTCGTCTTATCATAAAGCCGGTTCAGAGTTTATCTTTGTTTGGATCTCATGAGAAGGGAGGCC
>JAODPA010116441.1:0-18744 GCA_025585075.1 Nepenthes mirabilis
CAATATTATTATATACATATCTCAATTTCAGTTAAACTAAGTACATTAAAATCCTAAGCATTTTGACTACACCATCTAAACATAAAGCATAATTAATACTTCCATCTTTACTCTTATTCGTCAGACATTGTCTCGTGCAGGACATCTAATAGTTAGGAAAATAATAATAGAGTGAGTCAAATACTTAGTAAGGCACAATATATATAAGAATATGCGCATTTATATTTAAAACATATCATCGGGAGGAATAGGGGTCATGGGGCATATAAAAGTGTAAAGCATAATGAAAAAGCATTTTTATGGTACTTTCAATTTTATTTATTTTGTTCTTTTATTCCTTAGCAATTAACACTTTGAAAACCTGAGGGATCAAGATTTGCAGGCCTTACCAATTAATGGAGTGGACAATTGAGGAAAGGATTGTATTTAATCCATACAATTTAAGGCCTTTCTTCTGTTTAAATCCCAAGATGGGTGGTACTTACCTTTATACCGAGTACACATGGCCAAAAGTTGCCTTATTTTTCCCACAATACTAGAGGCAATTCCTCGATTATCACAACAATATTCTAATGCATGTCAAAGAATATTACCTCCTGAATAAATTTTTGGTCTGGTTTCTTAATTTTGTTTAAATTCCTTATGAAAACTTTAAACTTTTTTCTTAATTCTTCTTTTCAATTTTCTTAATTTTGAAAAAAAATCATAATTCATAACATATTATAGAATTTTCGATTATTAAATTAATTCTAACATAATCAGTACTTTATATTCCAGCAGTGTTATATTTTCAGATTTAAAATTATTTATATAAAATAGCAGCAACGCTTAGTACAAGCTGTAAATAACAATAAGCTTAAAAAATCAGTAGTAATATCAGCAACATAATTATAACAGCAACTTGAACATCATAGTATCAAATTATAACAGCATCAAAATTATTATAAAATGTTGAATTAGTAAAACTGGCTACAACCAAAATTGAGAATTAGTAATAGTTACAGCATCAAAACTGAATTGCAGCATTAGCAACTTAAATTCAGCAATACAACATGTAATGCTTCCAAAATCAAAACGAAAATGAAATTTAGCAATATAGTTTGGACCAGCAAAGCTGAAAAATCAGCAATTTAGTGGACCGGCAAAATAAAAAAGCATTAACACATGCTTCAATAGATTGAAATTTAGCATCAGCACATGGAAATTTAGCAATACGTCATTCTCTAATCTGAGTTCACAGGGCAGCTGCAGCTTAAATCAACATGATTGGAAAATCAGCAATTCGGTGAGCTAGCAACATATGCTTCAACCATTGTAATTGAGCATCAGCAAAGCAGAAGGAAATCAAAAATCAGTAAGTGATGCAGCAATGTGTGTAATGCAGCCGTTTGAAACAGAGTTCAGCAAGTGTGACGCAAGTGGACTTGCAACATATGCTTCAGCAATTAGTAATTCAAATTTCAGCAAGACACTATATGATGCAAGAAAACAGAATTTTAGTATCAGCTATTTGAATTAAGCAATACAATAGCTGTAGCTTAAATCATAACTGGGCAAAGCAGCTACATTTCAGATTTGAGAAGCATAAAACAACCAAACATGAAGAAAAATCAGGAAGAAATTAGGCCAAATCAGGAAGAAATTCGGCCAAGCAAGAAGAAAAATCAGAACCAGCAACGCGGTGCATCAGCCGGTTCAGCAATGCCTCAAAACTGATTTTTACATATGCTGAAATGATGAAAAAAATCAGAACCAGCAATGTGGTGTATCAGCCGGTTCAGCAAGGCCTCAAAATTGATTTTTACATATGCTGAAGTGATGATACAGCAATGGCAACATGGTAAAGCAAGAAAATTGAGTATTAAATCAACAATACTTGAAGATAACAGTAAGAATTGGCAATAAGTGAAGGAAAAGCCTACGGTGTACTTGCTTTAAATAAAATTACTCAAAATCGTTACTCAATTTAGCTGTTACCCGTGGAATACTAAATTTCTTTACCTCCTTTTTGCCTTTCGTTTCTCTCCTCTCGTCTTCCTTTCATTTTTTCCCCTTTTCTTCTCCTCTCGTTTCCTTAAAATAAGCTGAAGGCTGAGATTGCTGAATCATCCATGTTTGAATGTGCTGCTGCCAACTTTTCCTTAATTTTTCTTGAATCAAATTACTGTGCTGAATCGTGGCTTCAAATTTTGCTAAATCACCCCCTTGAATTTTTGCTGAATCAGCTCCTTGTGGTGTTGCCCTGTGTTGCTGATTGGTTGGGTTCCGAATTTTGCTGAATGCTGTTGCCTGGTTCTGCTGCCGCCTTGATTTTAGGGGCTACCCGATTCATCCTTTGTTCTGCTGCTCCACCGAGTCCAATTTAAGGCTGCCAAACTCATCCTTTGTTTTGCTGCTCCACTGAGTCCAATTTAAAGTCACGGTGAATCAACATGCTGCTGCTGCTGCTGCTGCCCCACTAATTAGGGTAAGCTGTTCCTAGCCAACTGAAAATCAATTGGCTATTAACCGGCTCCATTGATTAATTTTGCGTTGTTGCTGCATATTGGGGTAAACCTCCGATTTTCAAATTTTTAATATAATCAGTATAATTATGAAATTTAATTCTTATAAATATCCGACTTGTTGCCTAAAATATGTACATAAATGAGCACATAGACCAACTCTATGACGAGCTGTACTCAAAACCGGACAGTGACCATTTTGACCCTGATTGAAACCCTTCCTCGGCCATTCGTGACCAAAAAAGGAGTACACTCAAAAACATAGGGAGCATAACATGAACAGAGATCCAGGGGAGATCCAATTCAACAGGAAAAGGGGAGTAGAGTGGAAAGGGGGAGTAGAGTTTGCTTTTATTTTATATGTAAATGTATTGTTGATTTTATGTAAATGTACTTCTTGTTCAAACTATTGCATTTCAATATATGTTTACCATATATGTACAACACAAAGACCGTTATTCTTTTTTATATAATTATTTTATAAATGCACTAACCATAGTTAATTTGGAATAGTAAGAGCTATTGTCCTCTCCGGTTAATCTTCAAGTGTCCTTTGTCTTTTATTTTGGAGTAGATTTTTATTTATACTGGTTCTATCTCGGTGGTATTTAAATTGTAATTCATATAATTTTAGTTTATTTTTATATATAAGATATTTTGTCACAGAATTGTTAAAAAAAAAATGTTAGCAATATTTTATATTGATATATTTCATGACTGGGTAAAATAGATATTTCAAAGTAAAGCATTGGTGAAGACCAGTACTTGATATATGCCAATTACTTGCAAATGTGATATTTTTTAGCATCTACGCCTGACTTATATCTGAGAAGTTCATATGTATCATTTTGTCAAGAATGCTCGTGCCTAATGTATGCCTAAGACGTGCTTGAATACTCATACACGATGTATCCTTGAGACGCGCATAAACGTCATTTATCTAGATTACCTGTGCCTGATGTGTGCTTAAAAGGCGCATATGCATTGGAGCATGGACCTCTTGTTAAAACTTTTGTGCCTAAAATGCACTTATCTAAAATACATGCGCTGCACGTTGTTTTCTAAACGGCCATATTTTTTATCTAATTTCAAACCTTTTCTATAAATATCCCCTTCCAAACTCTTATGAACAACAAAAATATTGTGAAAAATGGAAGCCACCACTAAAAGCTCTCATTAACAAATGTGAAGCCTATATTTGAGAAAATCATTCCTTTACCCTTGAGATTAGTTACTTAGATTTTCTCATCCTACATTTCTCTATTGTTTTCCATTATTTTACACACTTGTTTTAACCCACAAACATTTGTCGGGATGTTCGTGGTGTGGATGCTAAAATCCAATGGTATGCCAAAATATTACGGAAAATAAAGCAAGATCGTTATGAAAATCAAAAGGTATATAGTTCCATTGCTGTAAGCAAATCTAAATAATTCTTTAGTAGGGGTCACAAATCGGAAATAAGGCGGCTAATATTTAGTATATTTATACCACTCGAGTTATTAGTTGACTTTCTTAGTATATTACTTTTATTAGATATAGAAATTTGAAGGATTTTACTCTATAATTATTCATTATTGAAGTTTTTTTTCTTCACAAAAAATGTGTTAATTTTTTCATTCTTCAAATCCTTTTTTGATGCTATAAGTTGTTGTGCGTATTATTATGATTGACATGTAAATTTGAATATACTTTACGTATATCACATATTTTAATATATTTTGCTTTTGTGATTTTAGAAATGGTCTAATCCATTTGAGATTAGGAATCCCCTGATCTTTTTCAGTACTTGTTTGCTAATTTTAAAATATCAAACAGATATTTATGAGTCCAAAAAACTTGAGCTATATCTTTCAAAAAAATCCTCTCAAGTCTACATTTAAGTCTACCTTGAATCATATTCAAATTAATTTTACATATTGAGTTTTGTGTAAAATATTCTAGCATCATAAGTTTGAATTTTTGGCGTTTATCTCTTAAAATGTTTGGATATTTAAATTATTCATATAACATATCCCAAAAAATCTTGTAATTGCTAGTTTTCATACAGATATTTTTCTTTTTTTATGGAATGTGAAAATACAATTTAATTAAATGTATAACATATCCAAATTTCAAGTTCACGAGGTTTCTATACGTTTGAAAACAAAAACTATTTTATCCTAGAAATGTTTATGGGACAAATTACATATGAATAAAAAGCTATATTCATCTATTTATAAATGCAAATATTTTTTAGCATGATATGACCAAATTTCCACAGATAATACATGCTGATAATGAGTCCACTTTGATATGAAAATTTTTGAAAATCCTTCAAAACTATAGAAACTAACCACTATCTGGAAAGGCTCGATAGGGGCAATGAAATTCGTGAAGTTTGTTAGCCAATTGGTTGGCTTTTGTTGGTCCACCCATAGTGTAACAAACAGAAAATTTTGGGTTAAAGTATCAAAATTGTAGGCAAGATGACCCGCTTAGTAATAAATATTTTAGTCCAACTAGAATATGTTATATAAAAGCCAAGAATGGACTAATATGTTACAAGTTGTGATGAATCAAGATGAAATTATAAGAAGATCAAAAGAGAAGAAGAGAAGGAATCTGAAAAGCAGAGAAAGAAAGGAAACTAGAAGGAGGAACAGAGAAGGCATAACCTGATCTGAAGAAGCAGCAGTAATCCATCCTTTCTCATTTACAATACAATCATACATTTCCATTACAAAGTCTCTCTTTCATAGAGTATCACTTGAGCTAACAACTCCACCTACTAATTAGCTAATTAACTTCCAATGTCTAACAACAATAACAACCTGCATATCGGCCTAAGCCTAGCATACCCATAGCATCACTATGCACAGCCACATTGAAGTATTCCACTGTTAGTATGTGACAATACTCCCTCTTTGAAGACATCCTTGCCCTCGAGGATGTGTTGAATATGGGTCCTTATGTATATGCCCTTTGGCATACTTGTCTTTGATGTTGCAACCCTATAGAAGATGCCTTGATGAAAATTCTTCCTTTGAATTTGAAGTGGGATCGCTAAATGAGCAATATTATGGTGTGGATCAACATTGTCGTCAAGGGAATCTTGAAATCCTCAACAACTCTCATAGGTTTTTCAATAGTAACTTTGACAGATCTTGCTTGCAAAGTAAGTAGGCGTGTGGTTGATAGTGTTCTTGAATTTGCTCATAAATCGGATGTTATGGAACCCATAGAGTTTCTTTCCTATGTTGGTGAAAATCCTTTGAACGAAGCTGTTGTTGCTGCTGCATACTGGGCTCAAATTTCTGTTGGTGATGTTGCAATTGATCCGATTAGACAGTTGATTGTTGCCCCTTACAGTATGTTTCTATATTTTAGTCATTACTTGTGAAGTTGAAGGAGACTCCAGGTTGCAAGCTATTCCTCATGTCAGTCATAAAAGCATCCCACTTAGCCTCCATTTTGTTGATTCTGTCATCAAAGAGTTGTTGCTGTCGTAGGAGTTGGATTCTACAACTTTCGCATATGGCAAGCTTGAATTCTTGTAATTGTGCGATGATCTTGGTATAACTTCAAGACCGAATTCAAGATCCCAGTAAGAATGATCAAGAACTAGAAGATATTTGTTCATTAGGATGCAACTGATTTGATATTCAACTGCCGTTATAGGACAGAAGCTAATAGACTTCTGTTGTGGACAGCAGAAGGCAACTGGAGTAGAATTTCAAGAGTTATGTGTAATGCAAATCTTGAGAGTTCTTTGATATCCGAATAACAAGATCAAGAACTGCAATAAGGAATGCATTTTAAAGTAGCACATAAGGTCTGAATTTGTGAGTTGCCATAGGTTAATTATTTGTAAACCAATGGAGCAGTAGCTATTGTTCTTCATTTATCGTCTCCCACTTCAGAACATCAGCATAGTAAACCAAGGTATTGCAGCATCATCTAACAGTTATAACAGCAAGAGAACTTCAACAATATCCTGCGCAACTTCAAGAAACAACAATTTATGGAACATGAAAAAAACACGTTTTAGTGCTAACGTGAACAATCAAGTTTCGACCCCGAAAATTATAGCAGAAGCAATATATATAAATATCCAATACACGTAAATGATATTTATTTCTAGATGCTAACGAGACAACAAGCATGCACAATATATATAATGATGAACAATAAAGATAAAGACGTGATTTTTGGTGACGAAGTGAAAACTCGATACCCACGGTAATCGAAAAAAACACTTCGGCTTCAATGGTCAGGGAGGCAAAGCACTATGAAAATCAACTTACAGACCGGGTGGTAACGACGCGCTAACCTAGCCGACTTACTCCCGTCACGTGATCCCTACCAAGGAACTCCTTGGATTTGCCTGCGGCAACGGCAACGGAACCGGACACCTTCCGATCTTCACGTCAATCTTCCCTCTCGTGCCACTTGAATTGCCAACCACGATCGGATCTCCTTCTTCACGAACCAACGTCTCCAGCGAAGGTAGAAGGATGAAAGTTTGAATAGAAAAAGAAAAAGAAAAATGGTGAGAAAACTCCTTAGATCATGAAGCTCAAAGTTATATCTTTTGGTTTTCTCAAGAGAAGCTAAATCAATGAAGCATGTAAGGCTTTCTTCTCAAGTTTAATGGCTTCATAAGATATCAACAAAGGCTGTGGCGTGCTTAGTGTTTCAAGAAAATAAGGTATAAATTTATAGTGGAGCCAAAAATGCGTTCAAAAAATCTGCTCGTTGCACCGGCGCTCGAGCGGCCAGAGGGCGATCAGCAAGCGGGCACCCTACTGTTTTTTTCGGCTCGAGCGGCTAGCGAGCGAAAGGCGAGCGGCCACCATTCTGTTTTTTGCGCTCGAGCGGGAAACAAGCTCATGGCGAGCGGGCAGGCTTTGGATGGGCTCGAGCGACTGGAGGGCGGACCGAATGGACTTTAAACTGACAACCCACAACCCGACATCGATACAATAATACATATGGTCACGAAATATGCCAATTAGACAAAAGTCTCTAACAATCTCCCCCTTTGGCAATTCCGTGACAAAACTCAGAAAGTAAATAAATACAAGTGAATCACGGGTTCAGACACCACCGAGATAGAACCTGTGTACATAAAAATCTACGCCTAGTGAGATACAAAAAATAAAAGAAATTACACTAGTACTGTTGAGTCGATGTGATAAAAACTTGCGTTGACTGCCTGTGTAACTTCAATTTCCTGGTCAAACAAGATTAGTACCAACAAGGCAAAAGATAATAGCAACATAACAGCATGCATGGTACATAAGCATGAGAGACAAGCATTACTGAGATGTAGCAGAAATAACATATAACAATATAACATACAACAATTCTCCCCCTAACGAAAATAATCAATCTCCCCCTAACAGTAATAATAACCTGAAATAACATGAAAATAACAAAAAACTTCGCTCCGTCTCCCCTAAGCTCCCCCTATCAAAGTGAATCAAGTCTCCCCCTTTTTGTCACGAATGGCCAAGGGATAATTTAGTTCACTTTTCTTAACTCAAACTTGTCTCCCCGAATTCACTTTCTGGCTTAGCCTTTTAACTTATTCATTCAATTTCTGAATGTGATCAACGAGTTTATTCATTTTTTATCCTTGTCTTTGATTGTACAAAAAATTCATGGTATAACATTGAGGACGAATGTGACTTATTTTTCCACACGCATGACAAGTAGGCACAAATTTACGTATGGTGACACGGTCCATAGATCTTTTCTCCACACGTTGAGGCACGGCCTGGATGACTTTGGGTGTGTAGGCGTGTTTGTGTGGAATTTTTGTAGCGGGAATAAACACAGTTTTAGGTTTCACATCATTTTGGACAAAATTCGCAGCATACCCCAAACCCTGTTTATTTCCACCCATTTTTCCTAACCCGAGCATATGATCTAATTTTATAGACCCATTTAAGAATTATTTCAAATCTTTTCGAGAGGCCTCAAGTTTAGATTCTAAAGTTGTTATTTGCTTAGTAAATGAGACTTTCATATTCTCAATTTCTTGAGTTTTAGAATCTAAATCGGATTGTAGAGCTAATCTTTCTTGTTCCAACTCAATGACCCTACTGTTTAAAGTTTTATTTTATTTCTTTATTTTCAAGCATACCCTAAACAGTTTGTCATAGGCTTCTTGAAGGCTATCAGATTTAGCTTCTGACTCATCCACAGAGTCAGCAGAGTGATTAAAGGCTTCTACTGAGTGGTCACACATAGAGGTCATAAAAGCCATGTACTTGACAGGGCCATTTTCAGAACATATTTCGCCCTCTTCTTCTTCGTCATCACTTAAGGTCACATCAGCTTTAAGGGCATGACCTTGTTGGCGTTTAAGGTTTAGACATTCAGCCCGATAGTGACCAAAGCCTTTACATTCATGACATTGAACTCCTTGAGTCGATTTTGATTTGTAATCCTTGAGTTCACGTCGGTCTCTCTTCTCAAATTTTGGTGAGTGTTTTAAGTCCACATCCAGTTTGCTTGATGAAGATTTATTTTTACTTAAAAAATTTTTGAAATTTTTAACAAATGAGGAAAAATTATCATCGCTACACGATTCTTCATCGGAGTCTCGGTTTCTCTCTTCCCTACTTGATTTTAGAGCGAGTGATTTGTTTTTCTTTGATTGTGGCAATGTGTGCTCATAAGTTTGTAGAGATCCTACAAGTTCTTCGATCTTTATTTTATCAAGGTCTTTTCTTTCGTCAATAGCGATAACTTTAGGTCTAAAGCGTTCAGGCAAAGATCGAAGAACTTTTTTAACAATTATGTTTTCCGAAATTCGTTCGCCTAAATTAAATGTGAAATTTATAATATCATTTAATTGAGTATAGAATTAATCAAATGTCTCATCATCTTTCATTCTTATTTCTTCGAATCTAGTGGTGAGCATTTGCAATTTCAAATTTTTAACCAGTTTCGTGCCTTCATGAGTAATTTCTAAGATGTCCCATGCATCTTTAGAGGTCTCACACATTAAAATTCGTTTAAACTCATTGGAAGATACAGCCATAAAAATAGCATGTAGTCCCTTACTGTTCCAATTACATGCATCAAGCTCCTCTTTGGTCCATGAAGATAAGTCTTTTGGTTCGTTTCCAGAGGAACTAGTGGGTGGAGTCCACCCAACTTGGGTACTTGCCCAAACACGCTCATCCAGAGATTTTAGGAAGGCTCTCATCCGAACCTTCCAATAGGCATAGTTACTCCCATCAAAGAAGGGAGGAACGGAGAGTGATCCACTCGTATACACCTTGATCGGGGGTCGCGGATCAGGGTATGTCTCTGATACCAATTGAAAAAAACACGTTTTAGTGCTAATATGAACAATCAAGTTTCGACCCGAAAATTATAGCGGAAGCAATATATATAAATATCTGATACATGTAAAGGATATTTATTTCTAGATGCTAACGAGACAACAAGCATGCACAATATATATAATGATGAACAATAAAGATAAAGACGTGATTTTTGGTGACGAAGTAAAAACTCGATACCCACGGTAATCGAGAAAAACACTCCGAGTTTCAACGGCCAGGGAAGCAGTGCACTATGAAAATCAACTTACAGACCGGGTGGTAACGACGCGCTAACCAAGCCAACTTACTCCCGTCACGTGATCCCTACCAAGGTACTCATTGGATTTGCCCGCGGCAACGGAATCGGACACCTTCCGGTCTTCACGTCAATCTTCCCTCTCGTGCCACTTGAATTGCCAACCACGATCGGATCTCCTTCTTTACGAACCAATGTCTCCAGCGAAGGTAGAAAGATGAAAGTTTGAATGGAAAAAGAAAAAGAAAAATGGTGAGAAAACTCCTTAGATCATGAAGCTCAAAGTTATGTCTTTTGGTTTTCTCAAAAGAAGCTAAATCAATGAAGCATGTAAGGCTTTCTTCTTAAGTTTAATGACTTCACAAGATGTCAACAAAGGCTGTGGCATGCTTAGGGTTTCAAGAAAATAAGGTATGAATTTATAGTGGAGCCAAAAACGCGTTCAAAAAATCTGCCCGTTGCACCGGCGCTTGAGCGGGGCTCGAGCGCGCGGCGAGCAGCCATAGGGTTTTGTGAGAAACCCTGCGGGCGCTCGAGCGGCCAGAGGGCGATCATCGAGCGGTCACCCTACTGTTTTTTTCAGCTTGAGCGGCTAGTGAGCGAAAGGCGAGCGGCCACCATTCTGTTTTTTCGCTCGAGCGGGAAACGAGTTCATGGCGAGCGGGCAGGCTTTGGATGGGCTCGAGCGACTGGAGGGCGGACCGAACGGACTTTAAACTTATAACCCACAACCCAATATCGATACAATAATACATATGGTCACAGAATATACCAATTAGACAAAAGTCTCTAACAAAACAAAAGGTTTGCAGATGCATGAAAGCTGTCTGACCTACTGAGGCAAACAGAATGCCGAATAGAAAATGCAGAAGTTGCTGAATTTGGGATTTGCTGAAAATCCAAGAAAGCTGAGCGGTTTGGGCCAGGTTAGATGATTCGGGTTCAAGTCATCGCAAATGCCTGTAGGGTAATAGACGCCGGCAAGACACTGGAATCGAGAAAAGAAACGATGACAACAATTACACAAAATAGGGAGAAAGAAGAACAAGACGCACAGTATTTACGTGAAAATCCTCTTCTGAATAAGAGGGAGAAAACCACGGGATACTTAGTGCACAAATCTCACTATGTAAAATTTTGACTACAAAAATCCTTGATTACATAAACTCTCGAAGAACAGAATATAAGAGCAAAGCACGACTCCTTGTATATTCTATTTCTCACAATTCTTGAATCGTAGCGATGTACATATATACAGATGAGTCTTCTCACTAAGTGGCACCTACTCTGTAATTTGGTTGTGCACCCTACAAAATCTACATTTACTCTACAAAGTCATCTTTCTACCCTGAACTTTGCAGGTGACTTGTTCTGCAAAGTCAGCTACCAACTTTAAAAAGTCAATTACTTATTCTATAAAGTCAATTGCCAACACTAGACTTTGCAAGTGATCAGCTTTTCAGATGGGCCGTCCTTGGCCCATTAGTTAGGCCGTCCTCGGCTTTGACCCTGCATTAGTCCACCCTCCGCCTTCGCATCAGCGCTCTCGGCTGGCCTTTACATCAGTGCCCTTGGCTGGCCTTTTTATCAGTATGGATAGGACTGGCCTCATCACTTAGGCCTGGCGTGACTTCGGCAGGCATCACCACTACGGTCAGCACTTCAATCCAGCCCATCATTGTGGAGAGGGTAAAGAGCATCCAACACGGCATCACCACTCCAGCCAGAACTTCGTCATCCAGCCACATCGCCGCGCGCGGGGCAAACACAACAATACTTCACCTTGGTATTGTACCAATGCATATTTGGCCAAATTTGTCGGCTTGCCAATCAGATATGAGCCCATACGGAAGTGATACATATTCCAACAATACCTTCATAAATAATACATCTTTTGTCTTACTCCTTCAGATGTCAAAATTTATTTCATTAAAGCAAATCACGTTGTGCAAGCCTTCCATCAGTTCAAACAAACAAAAGTAACCCACGTGTCTCTAAAATCACTTGTTGGGAATGATCCACCCCAAATTTTATCACTGAAAAAGTCAAGAATAAATCTCTAACACGACTGACTAATGAACCCCTTCATTTGAATTTTATGAGGAGGCTAGATTATAAGAGATATTCATAATAAATAAAATCATAAAACAAAATGAACACACAATTTTAGGTGAAAAACCAGTTTTAATTAAAGAAAAAAGCATGTGAGAAAATAATCTTCACTATAAAATATGAGTTTAGTTACAGTTGACCCCTGTCAAAACCACAATCAAATTTACTACAAATTTAGGTAAATCGAGCAATAAATAATAAGAGAACAAAAGATTGCAAAGAAATGAATGTGATTAGAAGCCTAATAAATGTCAAAATCACCTCTTACTCTTCTTCGTTTTCTCTCTCAATTCAAAGCTTAAAGTGCTTTCAATAAATTCTAAGAGAACTCTCACCAAAGAATCACCCTTTTCACAATTTCTCACCAAAAAATACGGAGTAAATCACTTTTAAAAGAAGAGTCTAATATTAAAAAATTGTCAGTTGTTCAAATGCTAGATGTTGTTGCCGAGATTATTGAAAGTTTGGTGTTCAAATGTTAACCGTAGTTGGAGTGAGGATAGGAAGTTGGCATTTGAATGTGAGAAATAGGCATTCAAAAGTCATAGACAAAACTGCCTCTACGTGAGAAACTATGCATGAACATTTTCCAGGCTCCCATCAAGTGCGCTAGTTATTAGAATCCACGTATGAGAGCACTCCTATGCATCTATTTGGCACTAATCTCTCGAACCACTGTAATCCTCATTTCAAGTGAATCCTCACATTGAAACCGAGCGATCCTCTTGAAAATCCATCCATTTGGCATGAAAGTGACCTAAAATCCAATGAGCTTTCCCTCACAACCTTGTGGAGAAACCCTCGCCTCTCCAATGATTAGCTATCATCTTTTTTCCGTTGGAAACTTCCTCTCCACTAGGGTATAGCATTGGACTCACGAACTTGTTGCTAAAACTTTAGAATCCAATACGCGTACCCTGAATGAGTTACTAAGACACACAAGTTTAAACAAACAAGTTTGTTATCAAAATCTCAGAATCTGACAAACCTCCCTCCATGCGTCAGAATGGCAACTTTCACTAGGATACACATGTTTGAATCATCATTGTTGCTAAAAGCTCAGTCAAACGACTGATTCATCTCATCTTCACCAATGAGAAGATTGTTGTAGGTAGTGAATGATATCCGATTATTACTCTTATGAGCTTTCTTCTCTATTTATATGTCACCTTTTTGCTCTTTCTTTTACTTTAAGCAACTGCTTTTGATGTTGTCACGAACCAAGACCCAAAAGCAGGTAAAAACTAATGACAATAATAAAATCCATAAATTATTACTAGTGACCATAAAGAAAACAACATAGACACAATACCCTGTAAGGAAAAGCCAACCAGGAAGCAGACGAAGACGAAGGTGGAAGATGAAGAATAAAAAATGAAATCGAGTGTTGTGTTGGAAAATGGAAAAGAGAACTGGCAATGCATTAACTCGGCTGAACCGCCGTCTGCATTTTTGCATGCCTTTCAAGGACGCGTACAACGTATATATATACACTAGGTTATACAACGGTAAACAACTAATGCCAAAAATAAAATATACACCATCCTAAAATACATTAATACTAATATTCCCAAAATATAAAATGCTACCTAAAATATAATAAAATATTTATGTGATATTTTCTAATAGTCCCCCACAAGATGGAGCATATATATTGATAATGCCCATCTTGGACAAGTGAAAGTTCAAACGATGTGACGGCAGTGGCTTGGTGAAAATATCCGCTAGTTGATTGTGAGTGGTGATATGATGAGGGTGAATATGTCCTTCTTGAATTTTGTCATGAATGAGATGACAGTCCAGCTCGATATGTTTGGTGCGTTCACGGAAGACTGGATTCGCGGCAATGTGGAGAGCGGCTTGATTATCACAATATAACAATGCTGCCTGAGGATGTGAAACTTGAAAATCAGTTAAAATATAACGAAGCCAAGATAATTCACAACAAGTCATAGCCATGGAACGATATTCGGTTTCAGCAGATGAGTGGAAAACCACGGATTGTTTCTTGCATTTCTAGGAAATAAGGGAGTTTCCAAGAAAGACACAGTAACCGATGAGTGATCTACGTGTGTCTGGACAAGACGCCCAATCTGCATCGCAAAAGGCCCATAGTTGAATGGTAGATGTTGAAGAGAGCAATATGCCTTGTTCAGGGTTAAGTTTTAAGTATCGCAAAACTTGGTGTGCCGCATTCAAATGATTCAAGGTAGGTTGATTCATAAACTGGCTTAAAATTTGTACTGCATAGGCGATGTCTGGTCGAGTAACGATGAGATAAAGGAGGCGACTAATGAGACGTCGATACACACTGGGATCTGTTAGAGCAACTCCGGTTTATTTACTTAATTTTAAGTTTTGGTTCATGGGTAATTTCTGAGGTTTGCAACCGATAGTGCCAGAGTCAGCCAAAATATCGAGGGTGTACTTTCTTTGACAGATGTGGATGCCCTGTTGGGATCGAGCAACTTCTATGCCGAGGAAGTATCGGAGAACACCTAAGTCTTTGATTTTGAAGGTGTGATTAAGAAAGGTTTTGATAGAAGCTATTGTATCCAAGCAATTACTGGCAATGAGGATGTCATCAACATACACGAGGAGAGTTGTAAATGATTTATTGTCTTGCTTAGTGAATAAGTTGTAATCGGCCTTTGATTGAGTGAAGCCGAAAAGGATCAAGGAGTTGGATAGTTTTGAATACCATTGTCTAGAAGCTTGTTTAAGACCGTAAATACTTTTTGACAGTTTACAAACCTGGTTGGGTTTTGTTGTGGTGTAGCCAGGAGGTGGTATCATATAGATTTCTTCATTTAAGGTTCCGTTAAGGAAGGCATTGTTGACATCAAAGTGGTATAAATGTCATCCTTTTTTGGTCACAACCGCTAAGAGGCAGCGTACAATGGTAAGTTTGGCAACCATAGAGAATGTTTCATGGTAATCCACTCCTTCCTGTTACGTGTATCCTTTTACAACTAATCGACATTTGTATTTTTCAATACTCCCATCACTATTGAGTTTCAATTTGAAGACATAGCGACACCCGATAGCTTTCTTGCCCGGAGGTAGGTCGGTAACAATCCAGGTCTTATTTGATTCCAGGGTGCGTAACTCTTCATTTATAACTTTGCACCAATTTGGATAAGAAAAGGCTTGAGCATAAGTTTGTGGTTTAGTTTCGGAGGAGATGGATGATGAAAAATAATTATAGGCTGGAGACAATTTTTGATATGATATGTAATGCTCAAGGGGATAGGGTTGCCTAGAAGTATGTGGCACTGTTAGTTGAGCGGTCGCAGTGTGAGATGGTGATGGCAATGGAAATCTTTTAGATATTCAGGGGCTTTCCTAGTTCTAGTGGTTCGGCGAATGGGGGTTTTGTATTTGACAGGAGATTGGGAGTTGTTGATTGGTTCCGGGGAAACATTGGATTGTGGATCATCATTAGCATTTTCTTGTGTAGTGCCTGATGGTTCTTGGACGGGAGTCAGGTTAGGTTCTTCATTGTTATAGGGTTCTATGGTTGTGTCAATAATAGTTGTTGGATGCATGCAGTCATATTGTGCAATGTCAGGGGATTGTTCATCAGGTGGCACGTTGGGGATGGTTTTGGTGTTATCTCGTTGGAAAGGGAAATTAGTTTCATGGAAGATGACATCCCTAGAATTAAAGGTCGTATGGTTGTCTAAGTCCAGGGATTTGTAACCTTTTATACCAAAGGGGTAGCCTAAAAATACACAGGTTCTACTTTTAGAAACAAACTTCTTTCGTCCGTGAGAAAGCGTGGAAGCGAAACATAAACAACCGAATACACGAAGATGATCATAACTTGGTTTGACTCCAAAGAGGACTTCATATGGTATTTTATTTTGCAGCACGGGAGTGGGGGTTCTATTAATAATGTAGGCAGCAGTCAGAATGTAGTCACTCCAGAATCTTAAGGGGATACCTGCTTAGAATCTAATTGCTCTAGCCACATTTAATAAATGTTGGTGTTTGCGTTCAATAACACCGTTTTGCTGTGGTGTTTCCACATAACTGTGTTGGTGGATAACACCCCGTTTACTATAGAAGTCTCCCAGATTGAATTCGGACCCATTATCAGAACGAATAACTTTAATATGGACATTAAATTGTGTTGCAACAAGATTATAAAAGGCTTCTAAGCACAATTTTGTGTCAGATTTTTGTCTCAGAAGGTAGATCCACGTACTTCTTGAAAGATCATCCACGATAGTCAAGAAATACTTATATCTATCGTAAGATACTTCTGAGAAGGGTCCCCACAGGTCACAATGCACCGCAGCAAAAAGTGTGTGTGACTTGTGGATGCTGGGAGTGAAGGGAAGGCGACGTTGTTTAGCCATGTGGCAGATGGAACAGGGATTATTATTAAAGGAATGTAATGCTTCTTTTACAACTGGATCTTGTATTAATTGAATTCTAGAATGCGAAATGTGACCTAATATGTAATGCCATAAATTGATTGGCAACGAAACAAAATTAGCGGAAGGCGTCGTAAGGGGCTTCGAACGTTTTGAGAGAAGGCCAGCCAAGGTGTTTGGAGGAACATTCTTGTTCTGTAGATAATATAAACCATTTCGCTCTTCACCCATCCCAATCGTGGTCTAGGAGGTAAGGTCCTGAATCAAGCAAATGTCAGCAAAGAAAATGCAGCAGCAAACAGAATCAGCAAGAGTTTTAATTGAAATTAAATTAAATGTGAAGGATGGAACACATAAAACATTTTCAAGTGTTATCCTTGGGGTCAGTTTTACGTCACCAATGTGGGATACAGGAACTTTTCGTCCATCCGACAGTTTTACCGAACTAGAAATGGGAATTTTCTGCCAGTAATACAAGAAGGGTCGCAGATCATGTGATCTGTGGCTCTGGTATCTAATATCCAAACATTATTTTTGTCACATGCATAAGGGACAGAACAGAATTCAATACCGGTCATGTTACCTATTTTGGATTGATCACCGAGGGGGTCAAGCAGAGAGGAGATCTGTTTGGCCGTGTGAGCAGGGGAAGCCGTGTCCTTCGGTTGGATCAAAGTCATCAGTTGCTTGAACTGGGATTTGGTTAAAGCAACTTTATCTTCTTCATTGTTCTCACAACCAGCAGCAGTAGTAAAACTCTAATGATTGGCCGAAAAAGTTGTTGAACCAGTCTTACCATGCAATTTATGATTTAGAGGGAAACCATGGAGCTGATAACATTTATCAGCAACATGTCTCGGTTTATGACAGTGCGTGCAAACCGGCATTTCAGCGTTTCCTGCCTTAAAACACTGCTGGAGGGTGTGTCCTGAGACACAGCAGTGAACGCAGAATGGCCGATCTTTCTTAGACACTGGGTTATTTTTCAAAATACCTTTAGAGGGATTAAAGACCCGTTTTGTAAACAAAGCCATCGTTTTTGAAGGATGAGTAACAGACAACATTTAGTGTTGTCGTTCCTGTTGCTGTATAATGGAGAAGACTTTGTTTACAGAGGGCAAAGGATCCATTAGCATAATCTGGTCTCTCACATTAGTGTACGAATCATTGAGACCCATTAAGAATGGTATAACACAATCCCTTTGATACCGCTCGATGAGCACTCTGAGTTTACCACGGTTACAATCTGAGAGAGGATCATACACAAGGAGCTCATCCCAGATTATTTTCAGTTTGCCGTAATACAGACTAATCGAATCTTGCTCTTACAAGAGATTTGCCAAGGCCTTTTTGAGTTGAAAAATACGGGGCCCGTTTTGTTGCGTGAATCGGTCACGCAACTCCTTCCAAATTTCGGAAGCATCATCCACGAAAATCACACTGGACTTAGTGGATGGACTGATGGAGTTTCGTATCCAAGACATCACCATGTCGTTACATCGTCCCCATACCTCAAAAAGGGGATCGGTGGGATTGTATGGTTTAGGAATCGTACCTTCGATAAAGGGAAGTTTGTTCTTCGCCCACAAGGGCCGACGCATGGTACAGGACCAAGTCAAATAATTATCGACAGTGAGTAAATCGGTCACCAGAGTAACGACCGGACTGTCGCCGGCTTCCAATCGAAAAGAGTTGCATGGATCCGAAAGATTTTGGAAGCGTAGAAGGTTTTGTGTGGATGCCAAATCTGGGTTTTGGGTGGACGCTAGATCTGGGTTGTCGTTGTTCGTACTCGATGTGTGTTCAGCAGCGTTTTGGTGTGCCAGATTGCGGTGTGGTGTGCCATCGTCTCTCTCTCTCTCTCTCTGATACCATGTAAGGAAAAGCCAACCAGGAAGCAGACGAAGACGAAGGTGGAAGACAAAGAACGAAAAATGAAATCGAGTGTTGTGTTAGAAAATGGAAAAGAGAACTGGCAACGCATTAACTCGACTGAACCGCCGTCTGCATTTTTGCACGCCTTTCAAGGACGCATAAAACGTATATATATACACTAGGTTATACAACGGTAAACAACTAATGCCAAAAATAAAATATACACCATTCTAAAATACATTAATACTAATATTACCAAAATATAAAATGCTACCTAAAATATAATAAAATAT